>JAJOOR010031679.1:0-15856 GCA_036250505.1 Solanum acaule | reverse complement strand
GTGAGAGTATGTGAACATAGTCTATCCTAACCTCACCTTCATTATAAGTCATTCAAAGAAGAAAACAACCAAGCATAACATATAAAGTCTCTACACAAAGTCACCTTTCATGCTCTTAGACCATACACAATTTCACATCATATCACATTACCTTCACATAATCAACATTACTCAAAACAACAATCATCCAACTTTGCCTACAAGGCCATGATAACAACATACTTATAAAGTAAACATCTCCCCACTTTCAAAGGGATCAACCACACAATTCTACATCTACAACATATATATAAAATACTACAATCAATAATCTATTCACAACTTCATCATCATCGTAGACCTTAGGTCACAATTGCCCATTCAAGGCCAACATCCAATATAACACAATTGACCATCAATTCCTCATAATTCAATATAGAACAATACATAAATCAATAGACCATAACAATCTACACAATAATATCACATTATTAGCTTATAATCAATAGACCCACTTTAGACCCAAAATTTAGGATTTCAAGATATGCAAGGATTCATGGAGATTTTGATCTTAAAACCATCAATATTAACATAAATCATCATTTGAAATACTTTCATGCAAGAACCCAAGCTTAGAATTGAAATTGGGATTTTTAGTGTTTTTGAAAAACATTAAAATCACTTTGATTTGACTCTTTGATTGAAAGGAGAATCAAAGATAAAATCCCCATACCTTATTGATTGAATTCCCACGAAAATCCTCTTGAAAACTTGAAGAATTTGACCTAGAAACCTTGAGTTCTGCACTTCTAATGGAGTCTTCCTTGAGAGAGTGTTTTGGAAAAGAGACGTTCAACTTTTGGGGTTTCGAAAATAATGAACCCAGAAATTCTATAAAACACTTTTAATACACTTAAAATACCTTAAACCACTTAAAATAAACACCCATACATTTAATTAGCCAAGGGGGGATTTACCAACCCACCCTTGGCTTGGCCGGTTATTTTTTTGGATAGCTTTACAGTGCCCATTGATGACCCACCATTGACGGACCGGCAATGCATTGACGGACTGTCCTGGTGGCCGTCGTTTGGAACTGCAGCTGCTCAAAGGGGGACTAAGCCCCCACGCCTAAGTGTGGAGCCACACCCCCTATTGACGGGCCGTGACTCCATTGACGGGGCGTCAATCCTAGGTGTCACACACACTGCCTTGGGCAGTCTTCTTTTCAAGGTTTGGGTCCTCTCCAAGGACCCTTCGGTCAGTCCTTGGGGAGTCATACCTGGACGTCACGACCCTATACCACCCCACCTAGGTATTAGGGTCACTCCCAGTAACCTAAACTTCAAACAACACTCCAAAACTATTACAACACATCAAGCACACACACTAGGCTAATCTCCGAACGTCATGGACATCTCTTGACGTTTGACTTTAAACTCAACTAAACTGACCTATAACCGTATTTTCAAACATTTATACAAGTTTATCAACTACTAACATGCATGTGAAGCTCTAATTATCCTATTTCATTTTGAGGGGTGTTGCACATTCCCTCAAGACTTTTAACCTCATTGTCCTTGAGACATCTTCGCTCATGAAGAGGGATGTATTTATCTTTCCTCTTACATTGGACCTCGATCTTTACCATATTTTTGGCCAACTCATCCATCTGAGTCATTAGGGCGGCCAACATGAAGTCTTTTTCTACTTTTTGCTTCATCTCAGCCATTTGATTAAGCAGTTGAGCTACTATCACATATGGTTGTTTTGCGATGCCTCCCGAAAGGAGTTGGTCGACCATCCTTTTGTTTCAAGGACCAAGACTTCTATAGAAACAGTCAAGGAGAGCTATGTTGGGAATGTCATGATTTGGGTATTGAATGATCAGTTCATTAAACCTTGCCCATGATTTGTGGATCCGTTCACCCTCCACTTTTTTGAAGGTGAGGATATGATCCCAGAACATCATTACCTCTAATGGGGGAAACTCCATAGGCTCCCAAGTATAGTTTGCCATGTTCACTTCCTCTGTTTGGATACAAAGAAAACAGCAAAACAAAACTAAAAATTAAGTGAGTAAACTACAACTAAGAAGAACAAAAATTCTACTAATCTAACAATTCTCAAGTAACTCCACTCCCCGGCGACGGTGCCATTTTGATGTTTATTACGTAATCAACGACACAACTTCCAGTACAAGTGTCTACGATCGTGTAATAGAATGGTAACCCAACCAAGGGTTGGGGTAAAGTCCCAAGGGAGCGGTTTTTGAGAATTAATAGAAAAAAATTAAATTTAGTTCTAACTAGTCATAGCTAAAGATATTAACGATTAAAAACATTGTAAATTAAAGGGGGACACAAAAGTGTCAAATAATAATGGGGGTTTTGTCACAAGTATAGCAAAAACAACAAAGATAACAAGAAAATCAAGTATGGGGACAAGTTGTTAGGGTGTGACCGCAATACAAGTTGAGATAAATAGTTGGGTACATGCCTTCAATAGGAAATTTTCAAGATAATAGTGACTAGGCTAAGCTTTAGATGGAAATAAGTTCCCTCTCGGGAAACTTATCCCGTTTCAAATGCGTTCCTCTCAGACACTCATTTGCCGCATGAAGGCCAGCCTATGCGTTACCCTACTCACTCTCTCGAGCTGAGTGTTAGGATATAGGGCTAGGGCTCACCCTCTCGAGTTGAACCTCATGTCAACCCACTCCTTAGGCCATCAGTCTAGTGGTCTTGGTTTCGCGATCTCCCTCTCAGGCAAGCCGAAAACACATGGGTGGTTTTGTATTTGCAACTACAAACCCATTAAATTAAACCATAACCACTAGGTGAAATCACCATAAAATATATCTAACCTATCAGGAAGCAAGACCCAACAATAATATCAACACATATTTGCTAAATCACACCCCAAGAATGGGGGTTTTTAGCCACACATCAACAGATAGAAATTTATACCTAAATGAGTTTGCATTCAAATGGGTATAAAGATTTAAATCTTGTTACAGGCCAAGAATGAAGAATCCAAGAGACACAAGTCCAAATCCTTGGAGATGAAACCCTCTTTTTCTTCAAGTTTTCAAAACCCTCTTAAAACTCAGAGCAAATAAAAAGTACTAAAATTTAAATGTTCTATATTGAAAATACGATACTAAAATCTAATACTAAGAATGTCTTCTTAACGAGTATTTATAGTTTTCAAAAATCTGTGTTGCGGTGGATAGTTTGGCGAAATTAGTCGGAATCGTCGATCAATTCGGCGATTCACCCTTTGGTGTAGTTCATCTCCATCTTGCACCATCCTTCAGCATCGTCGTGCTCTAGGTAATTGGGCGACATAGTACTGCTTCGCGAAACTTCTCGGTGATGTGCCGACTGCTCCTTTTTTCCACCGACTTGATCCTTTCCTTTAGGTCTCAGCACACTGGAACAAATGGTGAACTGAGACCCTTCGACGATTTGCTAAGTGGACTCAGCGATCCTCAGGCCTTCATTTTCTTTCTCTTTTCAGCCTTTTTGTTCTTTTTTGTGAAGTAGTGTCCATGCTTTCCTTCAAACTTCAAATACCTGAAACTTAGGGGTTTTCATCAGATATTGAGATAAAATAAGCATTCGAGGACACAATTTCTATTAAAGTATAGCCCTAAATGAGTCCAATTTATCGACTCATCGGAGTGTAAAAAAATCAGGCCATATAAGTTGAAATGTAGAGGTACAAAACAAGAAGTGTTAACCAGCCTTTGAGATAGATAGTATTTGGGACTTAAACAATTCCCAAAGTAAGAACACTCTATTAGACCTTTTTATTCTTGAACAAATTGAAAAACAATTCTCAAAATTTCGAAATATAAATTTACTTCAAGATATTTGTGGACTGCTAAACACTTTTCCAAGTTCAAGATATTATAGATTCATCTTTTTAAGTTATGAATGTATTTTTTTCCACCCTTAATTAGAGTTGTAGAACCCTAAGACCGTAGAAATTCCATGTTGGGAGCATTTTCCCTTTCAATAAGTCCTATATATCATGAGGGTTAATCGAACAAATGAGTACAAAATAATAAATAGATAAACAAGAAAAGTGAGACGTGATTATCAAACAAGAATTCAGGAAACCAGAAGAAAAGAGGAAGTTAAACCATGAGAAAATTGAATTCAAAAATTGAGAAAAAGAGGCTTCTTCAATACAGAATACCACTAAAATATTTGGTGCCATGAGCTATCCCAGCATCTTGATGTCTTCCAAAGTAAAACTGCCGATCAACATATCTCCAAGACTATGGCACATCAGTAACATCCGATTTAGGCATACCAGCAGACGCTCCTGCAGTTCCTTCACCGCTACTTGATGGCTGAAAATTACTTAGACTTGTAACAAGGTCATCTTTTAAAATGGACCTTTCTTGGGAAACCTGAGAGGGTGTTATCTCTAGTGCATCCACGTATCGAGGTTGATAATAATCTGCTGGCAAGGCTGTGCCACTAGGTGTATGAGGTGCAGACTTTAGACCAAAATCATAAATAAATGCCAGACCATCAACTACTAAAACCTTCCTAATGAAGTCTGAAGGTGGCACCAAGAACATGTTGGTTCCATCATTAAGTTTTGCAACCCAAACACAATCTCTTGAATTCAGGTACCTCAAAAACATTGCGTATGAGGTAAAATCTTTATCAGTATCTCTGGCAAGAAAAATATAATGATGAACTCGACAACAACATCTTAATAGTGTTTCATCGACTTGTCTAACTCCATTCCATCTAAGTTGTTGACTACATCAGGACTACAAAAAAGAAAAATATAAGCAGTTCAATGTAGCTGAAAAAATCCATACAAAATATTTAACTTATATAAGAATTATATATACTGTGTGAATTCAAAGAAAGATCAAAGATGCATATATTCTATGCTAACAGCTTCTCTTGACACAATTTCGGAATTAGTTTCATAAGAAATTCTATCAAATCATACTTCCATCTGAGATTCTATACTTTCTCCGAGAGGAACACAGAAAGCATAACACACATATGTTCCATTCTTGGCGATAATGCCACGCCATATATAGTCATACAAAGAATATATATGCATGTTTGATCTTTATTTGGATTATCACATTATGTAAAATTCTTATATAAGTTAAATCTTTGGTGTGTATTTTTTCAACTAGTTTAAAGTGCTAATATTTTTCTTTTTGCATCCCTGATGTAGTCAACTACTCAACCAAAACAAGGTTAGAATTATGTATAAGTATAATTAATCATATCATATCATATTATACTAAAAGAGGGAAGACACAAAGATAAAAGTTGAAATACCATTTTACCCCTATTCTAATTTAAAATGTTATAAACTATCGAATAAGTTAAATATTAATTAATAAAAATGTTTCCAAAACCTTTTCACCTCCTAACTTTAGTGCAAGCTGAAGAGTAAAAAAGTAATCATATTAATCTATAAGTTAAAATATCGTAATTGCATGCATTTAGTTTGAACTGATAATAGGAATGATATTGGTCAATATCATGGCAAAACTTTTCATATATCGGAAGAATATCATCAATTTAAATAATAGTTAATATTTATGCAACTTAATAAAATCCTATTAAATATTAAGTAATTTCTAGATGTGGTCGAACCTTTTGTTTTCCATCATTTTGTATCAATCAACTAATGATGGACTTATATTGAATTTTGCTCATTAAGCATCCAATATAAATAGATATCAAAACTTTCATCATCGAATGATACAAATTAACCAGGTATGTAACAATTTACCCTCGATTTGTTAGTTCTGCATTTTCTTTGCTCATTTTTTCTTCAAATAATTAAGTAAAATTGTGATGCTTTTTTATATTCTATGTAAATTTTATGAGATGACACTTTGTTGTTTGTTATGCGAAATAGAAAACTACTTTTAGGGTTTATTATAGTGGTTTTCAATGCAGCAGTAATATCTAATAAAGAGTTGTGCTTCAAGTTCTTAGTTGAATCATCAATTAGTCAATTCCTTTCTGTTTTGTGTGACAAATCTGACAGAAACATGATCACTTATATGATCTGCCTGATATTATAAATTCTATGGTTTGTTTTATGCCTGAATAAATTTATAAAATATAGAATTTGTTTGTCAAGGGAGAAAGAGAGCAAGATTGAGGAATTATGAGCTTTTCTTTGTTCCAAATTTGCTTTTCTTAATTGTCTGCTCTTTTCAAGTTAAATATTGCATTCTTTTATTTTTTAATAATAATGTCCTATAATATATTGTACCAAATTTATCATTTACGATATGTTAAGATTAAAATTTTGGGATAAACGTGCAACACACGTTTCGAGAACTAGTTACTAATTAATATGAAAGATGGACAAATAATTGTCCTAGTCTTAGTGAAGTAATTGCTTCAAGTTTTAAGATCTAGGAAAAGTGTACATAATTTATCGTCTTAATTAAGGTCGCAATTTTACGTCATAGATATACACAAGTAACAAAAATGTAAGATCGCGTTTATACATCTTGATCAGAATCCTCTTAAAAACTATAAAGGTTCTTTGATTCAAAAAATAAGTACACTCAATCCTAGGTTTGATACGTGAGTGGAAGTCACGTTTACGCGCCTTGAAAAATGTATGGAGGAGTTGATTCACAACTTTGTGTCTTAGTTAAGACTAATTAAATTCAACAATTTATGTGAAACATATGCAAACAATTTATCCAAGATTAATTTAAGTGAAGTAAGAGTTGATAAAAGTGATTGTATTAGAACCATGGGATCCAGGGGTGCCTTATATCTTTCCTAGATCAACAACATTTCTTATCTGTTCTTTCGTTTTTGCAGACCAAATTAAGGAGTCATTTCCTTTTGATGAGGGATTTAAAAAATGTGACTTGGAACATCATAACTCAACTTCATTTGTGAATATGCAACTCATGTTCTTATAGAATTTAATCATTCTAACAAATCTAAAAAAAATTAAATAGGAAACACGTGCAACACACATGCCTTGAAATTACTTTATAGAGATATATCTTCTCTCTTTTCTTGTTGGCCCGAATCTCGAATATATAGTTTTGTGTTCTATGTTTAATATTTTGTGTTGAATAGCTTTATAGGGTTTTCATAATGGTGATGCTTGGAGAAACACCGACAAAGAATCTATGGGTGGGTTATCTAGCCCATGACTTCACCGATCAAAATTTAATATCTCTGTTCAAGATGTAAGGCCTACCTGATAGTGTAACCTCATATTCCTCTCACATGTTTGGGTTTTTCTATTTCAATAACATAAACAACTCTAAGGAGGCTAAAATCTCCCTTCGAAAAAACTTTTTCATGGATTTTCACTTAGGATAAAATTAGCAAAGCCGCTCTGTATTATTGTTTTTATATTTTTTTCTTTATTTAATTCAAATGGATTTTTGTTATTTGCCGTCAAGTATTTGTTAAAATTTGTTTGTGAAATCGTCAACATTGTGCTTTCCTATCATCTATAGGAAGTGATTACCTTTCTCTACACATTTACAGTAAAAGTAAACTAGCCAAACTAGTTTTGTGATAATAAAAAAAAGAGCAGAAAATAGAAAGAAGATTCTTATTGTAAAGAAAGAGAACAATTTACCAAGAAACTAATGTGTTGAATAGAAAATAAAATACGCATAAACTAGAGGTTTAAATTTGAATATTTATCCATATAACTAAAGTAGATATGACCAGTTATAAATTTGAATTCGTATAATTATATCTTTAGAATCCACACCTATTGTCCTCCTCCATAAGATATGAAACATAAAATAAGGAAGTGTTATTTACAAAACATCACTTATTAATTGTCTTTTCTTCTCCGTCATAATCAACAAATTATCTTCTCACATTTCTCATTTACCCAAATCTCAGTCTGGTAATTTTGTTTGTGTTGAGTAGCTTTCTAGGGTTTTATTAATGGCGCCAAGAGAAACACCATAAAACAATATTCTATGGGTGGTTAATCTTGGTCATGACATTATCGATGTTGACCTAATGTATTTGTTCCAGAACTTTGGCCCGCTTGATAGTGTAATGACATATACCTCTCATGGGTGTGGATATATCCATTTTAGAAAAATCAACGACTCTAAGGAGGCGAAAGTCGCGCTCCAAGGATCCTTCTCTCATGGAAATTGTCTTAAGATCAAATTCGCTAAGTCGGTTTGTGTTATTGTTTATCTTTGTTTCTTCCTTCTTGGATTGGATGGATTTTTATTGTTTCTTCATAATTATTTGTCCTTGACAAAAGAAACTCAATAAATAATTATGAAGAAACAATAAAAATCCATCTGAACCAAAAAACAAAGAATCACCAGCTTAGCGAATTCGCTCCTAAGAGGATAGCCATGAAACAAGGATCATTGGAGCATGTTCTTAGCTTCCTTCGGGTCGTTAATGTTTCTAAAATCAATAAATCTAAACCAATGAGACATATATGTGGTTACGCTATCTATGAGGCCAATGTTCTAGAACAGAGACATTAGTCCAACATCGATAACATCAAGGAAAATATTACCGACCAACATATTGTTTGATGGTGTGTCTCCCGGCGCCACTAATAAAACCCCTGAAGACTAGTTAGCACACATAAAGCTATCAAACTGTGATATGCGGAAATGAGAAAATATAGAAGAAAGCTTATTGATTGCAACGCAAAAGAAAAGGAAAGTAAGTAAGTTAATTTTTGTAAATGACGTTTACTTCTCTAGGTTTTCATACCTTACAGTAGAGGGATGTCCGATGCCCTAATCCTAAGCTGATTGTAACCGAACCTTAGAACCATATTTGAAAACACAATCGCACCCTAAAACTGGTCAAATGGATCATCTATCCTATGTATGGGCTAACTGTTCTTCACTGTCACCATATTCAATTGCTTATAGTCAATACACATGTGCATCGTACCATCTTTTTTCTTCAAACATCGAATAGGAGGACCCCCATGGCGATACACTACACCTAATGCATCTCTTTTCAAAGAGATCCTGAAGTTGAACACTAAGCTCCTTGAGCTCTGCAAGATCCCTATGATATGGTGGAATAGAAATAGGTCGAGTACTCTGCTTAAGCTCAATAGGAAATTGAATACCATGCTCTAGGGTAGGCCAAGTTGTTTCTTAGGAAACACATCCTACCTACTCACATCACACACATAAGACAAATAAGGCAAACACCTGCTAGCCACTTGCCACTAGCCACTAGCCTCCGAGCGTGAAAAAATATATAATTCCAACTGGTGTGCTACTAATGGTGCCCTACCACACCACCGGGGGAATACTAGGAATGGCTAAGGTAACACTCTTAGAGAAATAATCTAAAACCACACGGTAGGGGGATATCTAGTCCATTCCCAGAATCACATCAAAATCAAGCATATCTATAAATATAACATCAATATGGGTGTCACGCCCCTGGATAGTAACAAAGACATATCAAAATATTTGATCCACTACTAAAGACTCACCCACGAGGGTCGACACACGCAATGGCGTAGCCATAGGCTAAGAACTCATACCTATAAGAGAAGCATAATACACAGAAACATAGGAATAGGTAGAGCCTAGATCAAATAAAGTTGAGGCAGGCTGATGGCATAAAATAATCGTACATGTGATCATATCATACGATGCCTCAAGCTCTGACCTTGCTGAAGCTGCATAGAAATGTCCTTGTCCACCTCTACTCTAACCATCATTCTTACCACCTGACCTACCTCCCCGAGGACCACCTCAAAACATTGTTGTCCACTGTGATGGTTCTGAAATTGACCTCGACCTCTAGTTGGATATTCTAGAGGTGGGGCTTATAGAACTGGTGGAACTGCCTGTGGAGCTGGAGAAATCCTTTTTCGCAAAGGGAAATATCTAGCCCAGTGATCTAACTAACCACAATCAAAGAAACCTGGAGATGATCTCCTCCTAGAAGGATAACCACCACTACCTGAGGCACTAATTAAGACCCATGACTCTAACTAGATCCAACCTTACTCAGGCTATACTGGTCACAATTTGAAATCTTCAATGAGGCCTGAACAAGTTGACTAGGCTAAGCCTATTGAAAGCAGTATTGTGTCCTATAATGTGCATCTATGGACCTAGAATTGGACTCTTTGTAGCTTACCTAATATCTAGTTCTCTTATTGCTGCCCCCTTTTGCCTCATGACAAAACTACTCAATAATGCGGGCATGATCAACAAAATCCAAAAAGAAATAACCCACAGAGACCTAAGAGTAAGTCTCAATCACAGCAGAAGCCTCAACCCACAAACATGTAACATATCTCTAAGTGAAAGATCTAGAATTAGAAAGAGTCTTTTTGGAAAGAATGAAAAATATGGAATATTGGTTCAGTTATATTAAGTATGGGTTTTTGGTCAACTTCAAACGACCATAACTCCTAAATCATGATGATTTAGGTGTGATACACGATACTGTAACAAATATCTTGGAATTATCTTTCTAACGTTGCTGAGTTTGTGCGATTTCGAGTTTGTATGAGGGAGATATGCTCATTTGAAGTTGGGATGTCTAAGGAAAGTCAAAACCAGATTTTAGAGGGGTATTGTGGTCTTTTCACTACCCAATTAATTAAATTAATTTTTGGTAATGAAGTTGGGGTCTCTACTGATGGGATTCAGTTTAGACTATTGAAAATTGAGTTAGGGTTTTGAGAGAAGAGAAAAGAGAGGAGAAAAGAGACGAAGAAGCAAGGAATTGCCAAGTTCTTAAAGGATTGCTTGTGGATTTCGTCAAGGGGTGATCCCTATGAGGTATGTGAGACTTTCATAGCATTGGGTTCGTACACCCACACACCAAACATGTTTATTTTAGAGTGAATTTGTCCTAAAAAGGTTGAAGTTTGATGTTCTTGATATACGTTCTTGAAATTGGCTTTAGTTCTTCAAAGTTGATGGGATTGTTGAGTTCTTGATGGAATCATGTTGATTTTAGAGTAATGTTTGATTTGATTCTTATGTTCATCTACTGGGTATCAAAAACTAAAGAGGAATTGAGAAAAAAAATTGAATTTAGGCGAATTGGGGCTAGAAAACGAAGAAGGAAAAAGTCGAGCGACTCTGGGTACCAGGTCCGCATCGCGTACCTGTTCCTCGGGATGGGAAAATTCTTCTTCGCATCATGGAGTGGTCATGGACCGTTCGGCCTCAAATTTATTTCACGACCAAATATTTAAAATGCATCTCCGTGTCGCGCACTTGCTTCCAGATAGTGATTTCTTATGTTTAACAATCTAAAAACACTCCTAAACATCATGAGATCCTTCCTATCATGAATCACAATCCTTGAATCCATAAATTTAAATTCAAGGAAAGTTAAGAGACAAGTCTAGAGAGTTCTTAGAGTCATTTCAAACTTCTTTTGCAAACCTTTTAACTTTGTTTTAAGACTTCAGTTTTGAGTTGATTAATGAGTAAAAATCAAAGTTCTTTTATTCAAAAGAGTATATCGGGACTATGTATTCCCAAAAGAGTAAATGTTTTCACATTTAAACAAGAGAGGAAACACCGATTTCCAAGAGAGCCTTTGAGCTAGTTTTTGAGTAATTATCTCAATACCACAAAAAGAGTTTTGTTTCTAAACATATGAGTTGAGTATATTTTGGGACTAGTATTGAGCACCGATATGGGGACAAGTTCACAATAACTCAAGTCTCCATAAACCATGCAGCCATCGTGAGTATAATGGGTCATACTTTTTAGATGACTCCTTAGTGCTTTTTAGCATACACTAGTGGATCCACTTAGTTGAGGCGTTCTGTATCACGGCAAGGTATAGGACAGTTCTGGCAGCGTGGATGAGACGATGTATCATCCATTTACCTCATAGTGATGGTTGTTGATTAGAGAAACTCCCACAGTATTATATTAATTTATATGTAAACTGAGTTATTATTGTATTTCTTTAACAAATTGAGTTGTCACATATTGTTTTAAATGCTTTGTATAAATTGCACCTTTATTGTTGTTTTACTTTGCATTTGAGTTGAGTATCCATGAGTTGATTAAAGTTAAGGTAAGTTTTCCTTTCAGATTTCTTCAAGCTTATGTCATGTTTTGTTTTCCCCTCGCATGCTCCTACATTCAATGTAATGATGCTATTTGGCCTGCATCATTTTATGATCCAGATAAAGGTAACCAGGATCAGCATCCAACACCTCGTTGATCCAGTTGAGCACTCAGAGTCATTTGGTGAGCCTCCTTGCTTTTGGAGGACCCCTTTTTACTACTTTTTAGATATTTCATTAGGATGTCATGGTTCTTTTCCCGACGTCCATCTCAGTTGTTAGAGGCTTCATAGTTAGTTATTAGTTCATTTGTCTTTACATTGTTATTTCTTTTATTAATACTTTAGTTGCCATCTTGGCTAGTTGAATGTTCTTTTAAGACATTCTAAGTTATTTCATGAGTTTATCTTTTAAGATAATTATCTTGTTGTTTAAGTCTTTTGCTGTGAGTTAAGCTAGGCCAAGGGTTCGCTGGGGGCCAACAATGGTTCTCGAGTGCCAGTCCCGCCCAGGGTGTAGTCCCATGGTGTGACAAAACAAGACCCCAAACTCTCTTCTCCTAGATAGGTAGAATCATAGTAGCATGATAGGAGTGCTCATGAAACCCCACCTCATACAAAGACACGGTCATAGCACCATGTTCCAACCTGGAGAAATTAGCCCATATAAGATATCTAATGCTGCAAGGGATGAACCTAGCAAAGAAGGCCTTAGAAAACTTGGTCCAAATGAGCAGAGGAGACCTAATTGTCCTAGTCTCTGTGAAGGTACACCAGCACTACCTGGTTGGACCATCTAACTGATATGCAATGAAGTAAACTCCTCTTGACTCCACAATACAGAAAGTATGAAGCCGATCCTAGCAAGTGGTAAGAAACTTGTGGGCATCCTCACCCACAACCCCAGAACACTTCAAAGGTGAAAGCCTCAGGAATAGTTTGAGCATCTTCTGCTACTCTAGCCGTTTCCATGGGCTTGGCACCACTAGGTGGTACCTGGGTCCTAGGTGCCTCTATTGCAGGCTGATCCTGCCAACTATCTGTTGTTACTGCTGCAGGTGTTCATGATATAGCTGGTGCTTGATACCTGCCACCAGGCATAACCAGAAGCCCATAAATATTTACTTAAAAAACTAGAGCCATAGCTGGTTCGGGTGGTGGGTGAGCTGGTCCTATCCCCACCGGCTGATCTAAAACATGTGTTGTTAGGGGATCCGCTATAGGCCTGACCCTGGTCTCTATTTGGGGTGGTGTTGTACCTCTACCATAAAAGGGAGGTTGACCACTACCTTGAGCCGCCGCTTGGCGTGTAGGATCAATCTGGCGAAAAGAGTGAAACAACTCTGATTTCAAGAAACCAATAACACACGATGCACGAAAGGGATACACAAGAAAATATGGATATCGCTTCACCTATCCGAAATATTATACTAGGTATTAGGTCTGTACAAGTGAGACCAGTGAACTTAGGGCTCTAATACCAACTAGTCATGACCCAATTCCTAGAGTCATGAAGGCACCTACTATAATCCACTAGTAGGTAAGGGAACCTGTTACCCAGAATGACACGTAATTAGTAGAAAAGTAGAACTAACAGAAAATACCACTAAAAACAAGATAAAACAGGAACAAGAACAAATTAAAACTATATACAATATACAACCCCCCAGAACCTGAAAGCAATTAGTGTAGAGCAGCCTAGTATGAACAAGTAGAAGTCCCAAAAGTGGACCACAACAAGCCGTCTTAAAGGCAAAAGACTAGTTAACATATGTACAGAAGGAGACGAGCTGGTCAAGGATGCCAAGTGCTCACCCTCGTCTCCAATATCTACAAGTTTTAAAATATGACATGAACGATCATCGATGGTAGCTGGTACTAGGATATGCACCAAGAAAAGACCGACAGTGTATAAAAAGTACCAAAAGAAAGGTATTCAGTAGGAATCATAGGCCGGCTGAGCAAGAAAGGTAAAACTAACTGAAAAAGGAGAATCTAGACACAAATAATAGTCCAAGCTAGATAAAAAAGAAAACACATGAGCATACTGAAAGAAAATATAAGTACAACAACACTAAATATAGTTGGACCCTCATAAACTCAGAATGTACACTCGTGTGCAATTTAAATAAAAATCCAAATAGACCCCATAAGACAAAATGGCTAAGACTACAAGAATGAAGAGTAACCAAAATTGGAATCCAAGAGTATCAGTCGGGGTCCCAACCTAAGTAACTATGTAACCAAGAACCACTCAACTCATAACCCAGCTAGTAAGATTAAAAATTAATCCAGGCCATCCTGCCAGACAATTCACACCCATAAGTGTAAGTTGCCCAGCTATAAAGAGTGACTTTGAGGCGTGTCAACTAGGTAGAGGATCTTAGCTATTAAGGCCACCCCGGCAATATGTCTATTCCAAGGGGCATAAGCCGCCCAACTAACAAGAGTTACCTGGGGGGATGTCCACTCTAAAGGATCTCAAGTAGTATCTAGACCATCGTGGATCAACGTCCACTCTTAAAAGATTACAAAAGGGTCCAAGCCTTAATTACACACATCTTAGGAAAGTGCAAACCTCCTATAATGCAATAGAGCCACAAATCAAGGAGTTATGAGTCAGAAATTTCAACTCATTTAGGGCTTATTATTCAAGGATTTAGTGTCCTCAATGCCTATTTTACGCTTATTACTGATGTTAATATGTCGATGTGCAGCAAAGAAGGCTCAAGAGTGAGGCAAGGACATTATGATGCAAAAAAGAGCGAAAAAGCTTAAGAAGTTGAAGGATAGCAAATCTGGAAATCGCCAAAGCCACTCGGCGACTCGCATAGTGGACCTTCAACTCACCTAAAGTTCCAAAAGAATATCACATGGGCAAACCAACTTGGCGAGCAAAATGGGTAAATCGATGATTCGCCAAAAGGACCGGCGATGTCGTTCTAGCTCGCCAAATGTTCCAAAATAATTTGATGAAAGAGCCAAACCAAAGTGTGAGAAGAAAAGCAACTTAGGGGATCACTGAATCGGTGGGCGAGCCCGACTTACTTCGCCGAGTTGAATCCATGTTGAAATTTTAAGAACGTATAAATACAATTTTTGAAAGAAGAAAAGGAGTTCACACACTGTTTACCTCTGGGTTTTTGAGTTCTTACATTCTAGAAAATTTTCTTTATATTTTGAGTAGAGATTTAGAGATTGTGATATTTTTAGCTTCAATTTAAGCATTTTGGAATTGCAGATTGTTAGCAAATCAGATGGAAAATTTCGTTGGTAATGATTTCTGGGTTTTCACTTTACTTAGGGGTGTGATTATGTAGTCAAATGCATTAATTACCTAATGGGTGTTGTTTGTTGCTGATTTCAACATTGTTTTGAAGTGAATCCAGTTAATTGTTCATGTTTTAATTAAGGGATTGCAGTTGCAAATGCAATTCTAGCTTAGTTCTCTATGCTTTCTTGAGAATGAGGTAATAGAGTAGAATCATTAATTGTGTCTTTAAAATCTATCTTCAGAAAGTGGGTTTGATTGCGTCTTTACAAATCCATCTTGAAAGAGTGGATTAATTAAGGAATTGGGTTGTTTGGTTGTGTTACGGTCATTAAGATTCGAAAAAACTCACTTGAAACGGAATGGTTGATTGAGAAATGGCTATTGTACTTAAAACCTTGCTTACCCACTTAGATTCAACACATTTGAGTAACTAGTAATCACCCATTACGCGAAATTAGAATTCAACTTATCACACTCCTAAGGTCCAATCTCTACTTGTTTACTTCTTGTGTTATTTGTCTTAAATTAGTTACCCAGATGGGCGGGGGGG
>JAJOOR010031677.1:0-11580 GCA_036250505.1 Solanum acaule | reverse complement strand
ATATATCATGGTGTGTGGGCTAGATTGTGCGTATCTCGACTAATTCATAAGATACTGGCCACTTTTCACCAGCAACATAGTAATTCTATTTCAATGGCGGAGCCAGAACTTCGACTAAGAGGTGTCAAAATATAAAGAAGTTAAGGAGTGTCAATATGTAATATATATACATAATTTTTTTTTTTACTCTAGCTATAATTTTTTGACGAAGGGGCGTCGATCGACACCCCTCATGTGGTTCCGCCACTGTGACTATCCACTCAGGTTAGCTTCAAAATTTGTTTGTTCAAGGGGAGGATGTGAAGGTTTGTGTATGTACACAAACATTGTCCTTATCATTGTGAGATAGAGAAGATATTTTCAGAAGACCCTCGGTTTAAAAGGAAAGTATTCGACACAAGATTGTAACTAAAGAGACAATAAAAAAACAAGATACAAAACAAATACAAACGACTGATAGTAATATACATCAAAGAATAAAAAATTAAGGAGGCTAGTTCATTCCCTCTCCCACTTACATAAAATGGGACAGAAAAAGTAAATAACCTTTACACTATCAAGTCACCAATAAATATGGCAAGGTGATCACTGTCCAAAAATAACTGAAATTCATAGTCTCAAAAGTAAGACAAACAACCTACTAATCAAATTAAAATAAATTAATATAACAAAAAATTCTTTACACTAACCAATAGTGTAATTGTTGCATTGTCAACATCTATTTTCCCCATTTTAGAATATTGTCAACTTGATCTTCATCATCTCTACATGTAGAAAATGCAGGCCTCTTAGGGGAATTCATAACTAAATTTTAAATATTCTTGAACATAGATGAAATTTCCAACATTGTAGGCCTATCCAGTGGATTTTTTTCGACACAAATCTAGATTAATTAATGTAAGGTCGAAATATTTAATTTTGACTACGAATTTGGATATCACCACAAAAACAACCTGAATATTCTACTAGGAAATACTTTCTTTTTAATAGATTTACACGACATAAATCTAGATTAATTAATGTGAGGTCGAAATATTTAATTTTGATTACTAATTCGGATATCACAACAAAAACAACATATTCAGGTGTAATTCTATAACTAGAGTATGGGCCTTGGGAGAGTAGGATATACACAAACTTTACGTCTACCTTTTGTGGGGTGGGATAGAAAAATTGTTTCTGATAGACCCTTGACTCAAAAGATGAATTTGGATCTAGATTAAATAAAAATTTACATATAAAAAAAAAATTGACACCTCAAATAGTAAATGAGACAAGAGGAATAGATAAATGATCTTTACACTTCAAATCACTAATAAATACGATTAGGTAGTAAACGTCTATAAATAATTGGGATTTGTAATTTCGAAAATAAGACAAATTACCTGCTAATCGGATTAAATCAATCGCAAAGAGTAGCATATCATCTTGCAACCAATTGTGTAATTGTTGCATTGTCAATGTCTAATTCCCCATTTGGAATATTATTGCCAACTTGATCTTCATCTTGTCTTGTAGAAAATGCAGGCCTCTTAGGGGAATTCATAACTAAATTTTCAATATTTTTGAACATAGATGAAATTTCCAACATTGTAGGCCTATCCAATGGATTTTTTTGGACACATAATAATGCAATTTGCATGCATTTTAATAGTTTACAAGAATGTGTTGTATCATCAAGTGATTGATCCATAAATTCCATGCCTTCACCATCTTTCCACATCTCAAATGCCTGTATTATTATTTTTAATATTAATTACTGGTATATATACATAAATTAAATCTCAATAATATATATGAATTTATATTCACAACTCACATAATCAAGAAGGTCTAAATTGTCATCTGGACCATAGTAACAAGTATTCGTTTTTCCACTTATGATTTGAAGAAGAAGTACTCCAAAACTGAAAACATCAGATTTTGTTGAATATCTGCCTTCAATTGCATATTCAGGTGGAATATAACCCCTACAACACATTACAAATTAAATAAATATATACATAAAAATTAAGATTCGAGCTGTGGAATCAGTCACTGATGCCACATGCTAGTTTCAGGATAATCTGCTTACATCACACCCTTTAATGTGTCAACCCTTTCTTAAACCCTACGTGAACATGATGTGTTTCGCGCACCGGTTATTTTTCTTTAATCAATATATATAAATAAATTTAATTCCAAAAAATTATGTATAATACTTACTTTGTTCCAACTATTCTGTTGGTATTTGCTTCAATTGCATCTTTCTTGAAAATTCTTGCCATTCCAAAGTCAGAAATCTTTGGTTTCATTTGTAAGTCCAATAGAATATTGCTGGCTTTTATATCTCTATGAATAATTGTTAATCTTGAATATTCTTGGAGGTATAATAGCCCTTGAATAATCCCTTCAATTATTTGCACTCTTTTTTCCCAATTTAGAACCAATCTTCTCACTTGATCTACATGTGGAAATACAAATCAAGTTGATCAAAAAACATATAAATACAAATTGTAATTAGTATCTATTAAGATATATAGATAATCGGAGTTTGATCTCATGTGCCTGTGAATTAAAGACAAAAGGAGGTCAATCAAATAGCCACATATTCTATATATTATCATCGAAAAATAGTTAATTGTTTAACAAATTTTCAGACACTGATTATTTTTCAATAAATACATAGCCCATACGATAATGTAAAAATATTTTTACGATGTATATAAATTAAATTCAATATAACATGGGAAAAAAAGAAGGGAAAAGAATGACTTACTATAAATGTAGTAATCCAAGCTCTTGTTGGGCATATATTCATAAATCAACATTTTTTCTTCATTTTCAATGCAAAATCCCACAACTTTTACAAGATTTATATGTTGTAATTTTGCAGTAAGAATCACTTCATTTTCAAATTCTTCAAATCCTTGAGATGAAGTCTTTGATAGCCTTTTCACTGCTATTTCTCTCCCATTTCTCAATTTTCCCTATATGGATTAATTAAGAAATGCTTGATTTAAAAATAAAATAAAATTGGTACATGTATATAAAAGATAATTTGGAAATCATAAAGTAAAGAAAAAGGAAAAATGCAAGTAAAGATGATATTTAAAAGCTATTAATCAAACTATATAGTTAGCTTAATTTTCACTTTTTAATTAGACTTAGAAAAAGTATTATTATATGGCAATTTGATTAGTTGGTTTCACGAGACTTTAGTGTGAAATGAAAGAGTTGACTATGGTGTACATGTTGTTAGTGTAACGTGACAAGTTGGCTAGGATGGATAGGATTCTTCAGCTGTTGATTAGAACATCTCGAGTTTAAGTCATGAAAATGAGAAAATATTTGATATGAAATATTTTTGTTCTTTTAATGAGTCTTATGTAATGTGATAAGAAATAACCAAATATCTAGTGGACATCAAAAGAAGAAAACCATGAACCGGCACAACTTGATTTGGACTAATAATAGCCTGATTGACTAAACTTTTGCCCAAAAACTACTTATTTTGAAAGTGTTTTTTGTCATAAGTGTTTTTGTGAGGAGTTACCAATTTGTTTTGACTAATTATTTTGGAATGCACATTTACAAATATTAGAACAGTACATATTTCAAAAGTGCTTTCGAAAAAACTTATCATTTTTTTCTAAAATGAAACAAAATGTTGATGTACCTTGTAAACAGGTCCATATCCACCTCTTCCAAGCTCATTTTCAACTGAAAAATTATTTGTAGCTTCCTTCATCTCATCAAAAGTGAATATTTGCAATGTCCTAGTTTCTTCATCTCCTTTTTCTTCATTATTGTTGCTTCCAATTTTGTTCCTTGGCACTTAAAAAATAGGAAAGAATAATTTTAGAAATTTGTAATGATAGAAAAATGTGTATATCTTTTTTAACGAACTAATAAGGAAATAGTGACACATAAATAAAACAGAGAACAATAATAACATATCCAATGTAGAGAAGGTAGGATGTACATTGATTTTACCCTACCCTTATCTTTACGAGGTAGATCGGAGATTGTTTCTGATACACCCTCAACTCAAAAGAAAGATATATATCGACGAACAATTGTACATAAATAAAGAGAGAGAATAACAATTTAAAGAATTACCTCGGAATTTAAGTATTTTTCTCCTTCGAAGACACCATAGTGTAAAGATAAGCAACAACAACATCAATAGAGATACCATTGGAATCAAAATGAGAATCAGTCGATTGAGTGTTTTCTTCTTCTGCATACTAGCTGATTGATCAATAGCTCCCACTTCTTGTATATCTTTAACTTCTAACAATGAAAAAAAAACACAGATTGTTGAGACATTGTCCTTATCGGATCGAGGTTAATTCAAATTAGTCAGACAAGTGAATTTCTTGTTAAAGAAAATAAGGATTTTAGGTCAAATATTCAATCTTAAAGCTAGTTCATGAGGTAAGAGTCGCTCAAAATTCATATAAATAGACTGTCACCCATTCACAAAATCAATGCGTGAACTCTAACACCCCTCACACGCCCAAGCCTACCAAATGTAGGGCGAACAACAAACTACGTTGACTCAACATTGGATAGCCAAAATTGAGACGAGTCTAGCTCTGATATCATAATAAGAAATGGACGTTGAGTCTATACTAACTCAACTCAAAAGCTAGCTCATGAGGTTAGAAGCAGATCCAAGATTTAAGGTTAGGCAGCGACCTCAAGTTAATAATTAACTAAGTTCACAGTCAAATATGTATACACTTAATGAAGTTCCAATTAGTATATTGTACTCTAGATTCGCCTCAACATGAGATAAAGAATTGCGTAAAATCATATAAAGAGAAGAAATTACCTAATGCAGCAGCCTGAGAAAGGATAGAAGTATAGTCATCTGAGACTTGCCATGCCACATATCCCTTCAATTTCTTCTCTTTTGCATAAGAAACTTTGGTTTTCACTGCCTCAACGTCATCAAAACCAACCCAAGTTGTACCAATAGAGACATAATTCATCACATAAGTTGAATTATACGTTGAATTTTTAGCGCGATATTTTATCATGTCTCTCTTGATACTATTGAATTCCAATATACCATTTGTACTCGCGAATGGCTCCTTTTCACCTTCAGTACCATACAGAGGATCTTCTGGCCCTGGCCCTATTCCCTCCGCGCCAATTTGGTTATTTTTTGGACTAACCAATGTCCATACATAGCCAAAAAATGGCAATCCTAACACAATCTTTTCACTAGGGAAACCAGATTTGATCCAAACGTTAATCCCATAATCAGTATTCAAAGTATCTTTTGTTGAATCACCATACAATGCTGAAGCAGGGGATGTGTAATTTGTTTTCCCTGGAGCATAGTAATCAAATGCAAAAACATGTATCCAATCCAAGTTTTTCCACATCGACTCAATTGGAAAACTCAAATCTTGAATAAATGGTGTGTATTGACTTGCCATGGTCAAAATAAGTCGCGTTTTTTTCGACTTCTTTGACTCTAGATCAATAGCTACTCTCCAATCATCCAAAAGGGTAGCCACATTCGACATATCTTGCGATGAGGTAGGCCAAATCCAGCAGAAATCAAGTCCATCAAAGCCATAAAATCGTGCGACTTCAATAGATGAGTCAATAAAATATTTTCTTGTAGGGAAGTATGTGCTTGACATTAATAGGTACATCTCTGATCCATAAGAAGATTGATCATTTCCACCTATTGATAAAATTGTCTTGACTGATGGATTTTTCATTTTGACAATGTTATTGAAGTTTCTAAGTTGCTCATCATTTGATGTTGTGACAATCATGTGATCTATTGATGAGTTGAATGCCAAATCAGCATAGCCATATATGATATGTGTGTAAAGAGATGAATTTATGCTTTGGATATTGGAAGGATTTGTTGTGTCATATTGCCAATAACCAGCTTTTATCCATGTTTCATCTAATGCTATTGATTTGTGTAGTTGGGATTGAAGAATTGTGTAGAAGAAAAGAAGAATGGCAATGTGTTTGAATGCCATAGAATGAAGTACATTAACTCATTAAAGAGGCATTTAACTTATATATATTGAGGCATTGACCACCAAGCTAAGGGATAGTGGTGAATGGACATAATATTTCTAATCAAAGGTCTCGAGTTTTCAGATTCGGAAAATGGTTTTTTTTTTATAAGGAGCGATTCCCCCTTCTATGGTCTTTCGTGTGCGAATGCGAATTAGTTGGCCACCAAGGGTTAGTGAAGGATGGATAGGATCTCCTGCTCTAGTCAGAAGTCTCTTATTTAAATACTGAAACAATGAAAAAATATTTTGATAGAAGTATTTTTCGATTCAAATTAGAACTAGTCAGACTTCAATGTTGATACCTCACATTTGTTAGGACACAAAAATTGATCTTTGACAATGTGAGTAGTTTTATATTATACTATTTCAATATAATTTAACTTATTGTAACTAGTTACACTTAATACATTAATTATTTCCTAGTGGAGGAACCACATGCCATGAAGGGTCATGAAGTTATACAATACAAGAATTCCTGATTATGCTATTGTTTTTGCAGAGAGGCGAACTCGGGATATAAACACTTTATATTTCTTAGAACTAAACTCATTGAACTTTAAAAATTATGGTTCAAATTTAATATTTAATAAATTTTTTAATATAATTTCAACATTAGCATACATTATATTTAATTAAACTCATATATATATTCTTGTAAATTTCTCTAATGATAGAAATTTACATCATGACTTGGTAAAACAATAAACGACATGCAAAACTAATCAAAGTCGTCCTTGCATGCTGGATTTTTTTTCCCCTCAATTATTAGTCGTAAAGTTTTAGTAGACAAATTTAAATGCATGAACAATTTGTTTTATTTTAATAGAGTATATTCTTTTTATTATTATTTTATTTAAAATGTAATGTCCGACGACTTGCACTTCACGTCAATGATTTTGGTCCTGTCCAAAATTCCACGAAGAAAGATAGAAAAAACACGTCATATTATTATTATTTTTCAAAAATGATGTGACATTTTCTTTCAACAATTATTTTAGAAAATATCTATATCATATATAAAGTACTATAATACTATCGTTATATTATGTTATTATAATGATATTGTATTTCGATTGAACTTTATATTTTTTCTGATTTATTCTTTCCGTTTAATATTAAAAAGAAAATACAAACAATGAAATTATAAATCGAAAGTGGATTTAAGCTTAGGAGGTAGAGCAAGAATCAGTGGCTTTCTGCTTCTCAAATCTTATTAAGTTTCTGATCCTACTTCAGTCGTGCAAACAAGCTCCTTCCTATTATGGTTGTTACATATTGTTTCATAATTAATGTATCGTATCATTGTATTGTATTATGTTGTATATATGATATCGTATTGTATTGTTCTAATGAATATAATATTTGGATAGATTATATCGTTCTTCATCGTTACATAATGTTAGATATCAGTAATTTGAATGATAAAGTGGAGAGCGAATAGTCGTAAGTCGTAAAAGTTTTTTTTTTAAAATTATTTTCATTGATAGCCACTTTAGTCAAATTTTTAATTTAATTTTCTTCTATTAATTAAATTTCACGTACTGGCAACAACGCATGCTACAGTAAGTCAACAGAGAATAGTTGACTTTAAATGTTGACTGACTAAAGTTAACTACAATATTTTTATAATTCTGGAAAATAAGTAAAAATAATCAAAGAAAATCATATAGAAAGCTATTGGAAATCAAAGTCATGTGAAATTTTCAGCAATATACAACTTTGCTTTTAACATTTGTTCACATATGGGTAGGGATGGAGGTGAAGATGAGGTGTACTGAATAGTGAGGACTGATCGAGGACGATATAATATTGAATGTGAAATGTCATTTGTGGAACTTGTTTTTTAACTTGCTAGAAGTTAGAACTCTACCGTTTTGGACTTTTACCTATATTTTCTGATAAAATTATTTCGTGTTTTAACTATTAGATAATTTTTTGTCCAAGCATTATAATTTCTATTTTAAAAAGAAACTATTTTTCAATTACATTTCAAATAATAGTTAAACTTTCATTATTGTGACCACTTTTGGGTACGTAGAGATGATTTGGTACACCGAATCTTAATTTACATGATGTTATAAACCTTTTAATCTATGTTAGGGGAGATGATATTGAGATGATAAGGCGGTGATTGGTGGAAATGACTGACTGTAATAATTAATATGATAATCGACAATAGCATGCATTGATGTAGATGGTTAATGGTGGTTGTTGTACATTAATGATGACTAGTAATAATTGCATTTAAATTGTGGTGACTGTGATAAAAATACGTAGTTTCGATGACAATCGATAATGATAGTGGTAATAACTGATGAGTGGGAAGTTAGTGATTGTGATTATGACAAAGATTAATATATATCAGATGCAGGGGTGGCTCAACATAATTCGAGGCCTAAAGTAAAAAATTTAATTCGAGGCCTAAAATCTAAATAAACTTTCTTTGTATTTATTTATTTTTCTAAATCTTTAGATGTAAATTGCTACTTAATATCTTTTATATAAATAATTTTTTCAAACATTTTTTTAAATTATTATTTTTAGGTAAGATTTTATCAATTCAACATTGAAAACATCTTTTTATTGAGACAATTATTATATAAATTATGAACATAATTCTATAAGTAATAAGTTGATAAACTTTAAAGATAAGAGTTAGAATCATAGAATTTGTTTCAAAAAGTTGATAACTTGGTATACCTACTTTAATATGAAAATTTACGAAAAAATAAAAAAATAATTTGTAATTTACTTTGTTCAACACTTTTCGACTATTGATTCATATTTTTAAGAGAGTATTACTATCAAAGATTTGAAAAAATAGAGTGCAAAAAAGAGTTAAAAAGGATAAATAATGTGACTGTTAGCGAAGATAATGTAGGAATCCAAAACAATGTTTTCTTGATTTCTTCTATTTTAATGAGATTAAAATACATAATAAAGGAAAAATTACTGAAATACAGGTCTAATGTTTCTTTTATTTCCAATATCCCCTTCTATTTCTAAAAACCTCTAAAATTCCTTATTTCTTTAATGTATCCGAGCCAGTATTTAATGTATCCGAGCTACATATTATGTATCCGGTTTATTTTATAATGTAAAAACCTCTAAAATTCCTTATTTCTTTAATGTATCTGAGCCAGTATTTAATGTATCCGAGCTACATATTATGTATCCGGTTTATTTTATAATGTAAAAACCTCTAAAATTCCTTATTTCTTTAATGTATCTGAGCTACATATTATGTATCCGATTTATTTTATAATGTATCCGAGCTAGTTTTTAATGTATCCGAGATAGTTTTAAATATATCCGAGCTACATATTATGCATCCGATTTATGTTATAATGTATCCGAGATACTCTTTAATGTATCTGAGCTACATATTATGTATCCGATTTATGTTACTTTTTAAGATATTAATGTAATTACAAACTAAAGAGGGATAATTTTTTATTTGTAGAAATTTGAGGCCCCCCCATA
Organism: Solanum acaule; assembly: GCA_036250505.1. Lineage (NCBI taxonomy): Eukaryota > Viridiplantae > Streptophyta > Magnoliopsida > Solanales > Solanaceae > Solanum > Solanum acaule. The sequence goes on along the minus strand of JAJOOR010031677.1, from coordinate 2,059 downwards.
ACTGGAGCCTAAGGCCAATGCCTTAAATTTTATAAGCAAGAGTCACCCCTGATTAGATGTTACACCAAACTAATAAATACACAATAACTGTTTGGACATATATAAGTATTGCGTATCATAATTAATTAATATCTATTTTTATTTTATTAAGATACTTAATTTTTATAAACTAAAACATCCAATATGATACATGGATTTATTTATTTTATATGTGATGGTTCACATAATTTGTCACTTTATTATAAGTAGTACTACGTGACAAATTAAACACAATTACATATTCCATCATTTCACAGCTCGAGGTGATGCTCCCCATGTTTGTGAAGCTGCAAGAATTAGAAGTAGTAGAAGATTAGAAAAAATAATTAAGAATATAAAGCAAATGAAATTAATCTTGGAAGTCAATAATCTAATAATTCAAAAATTCCTTTTGTTGTCCAAATAAAACAAACGATTTCAGGTAATGTGTTACTACAACATTTTAAATTAGGAAATAAAAAAATAAATTTATTCTATACTCAAAAAGTTTCAATATATATTATGGTATTTTAGGACAGGCAAACTTTTATAACATTAATGATATCTAAAATTTCACAAAATTATCAATGAAAATTAGCAATATATAAATGATCATGCATTCATTGAAATCTCATGAGAAAACACGGATAAAAAATGATGTCTTTTTATTATTAAGTACAAAAAAAGAAAAATTAAAGAAAATATGGGGAAAACTTCTATTTTTCAAAACGGTGGATAATCGAAGAAAAGAAAAAAGAAAAACTACTAATATACTTGAGTGTATACCCAAAAACACTATAAAAAAGGGGTAAAAAGCTCCTACAATTTTTTTTACTACTAAAAAATACTTAAATCAACGATGAAGAAAAATTACTAACCTGTTTTAGAAAGTCCCCAATTTTGGTCTGCTGCCACGTGCCACGCAAAGTAACCACGCAATCCTCTACCTTTAACATAAGTAACCTTATTTCTAACGGTTTGAATATCGTCATAACTAATCCAAGTATTACCAGAATAACAATAATCTCCAACAATCGTTGCATTATACACGGTTGTGGCACGATTTTGCACTATATAATTCCTGATTTGAATATAAGTCATCGATCCATCATCGATCGAACCAGCACTCGATTTACCATTTGCAGGAGCCCTAAGTCCATGATTATTAGCATTAACCAATTGCCAAGCATAGCCATAAAATGGAATTCCAAGAACCAATTTTTGTGCTGCAACACCTGCTTGAATCCATGAAGCAATTCCATCACTACCACTCACGTGGCTCACGGGGTCAAATAATTGTGCATGTGAATTGGTTTGTGATGGTGACCAGTTCGGTCCGTAGAAGTCATATGACATGACATTGAGCCAATCTAAGTTTCGAGCCACGGATTGAACTGGATAGTTCAAACCATTGACTCGGGGTGTGTTGGAAACAGCCGATGTGAGAAATAGTGATGCCCTACCGGAATTTCTTGCCTCTGTGTTGATGGCAGCACGAAATTCGTCTAAAAGAGTACCTATTTAAGACAATTAAAGAAATTACAAATGTGTTCCATCGGACATTTTAAATTAGATGGTCACACAATCATTATTTCATATGGAGATCATTAATCGGTGGAGTTAAGTTTTGAATTCAAATTTCGTCTAAACCAATGACAAAGGAAGCATATATATAATGATTCATATGTTCAACAGAACTCAATATTTTAGACAAATGAGTATGTGTGTGCGAGAAAGAGACATAGTATGTTAAAGAACGACAAAAGCCCTACGTTGGTGGTTAATGAGATGAGTGGACTTGGGCAATCCTCCTTCCTTTGAGCTAGCTTTTGGGGTGTGAGTTAGGTACGAGACCTAATTTCACAACACCCAAAATCGAACAATAAAAAACAAATGATCGTTTTTGCAAAAAAAAATCAACTGAGTCACTAAAATCCAAAAAACATAAAAATCTATTTATTTATTTAAAATAAATGAAAAATAATTTTCAAAAAATCAATCAACATAATTTACAAATTGGGAGGGGGGGGGGGGGGGGGGG
>JAJOOR010031676.1:0-17246 GCA_036250505.1 Solanum acaule | reverse complement strand
ATAAATTAAAGATTAAAATATTACTATCGAAAAAAATATTTAAAAATAAAATTTAAATTATTTTTCTTACCCCACTCCACCACCTCCCTCCCCCTCCCCCACCCCCCCACCCCGATAATCCCCCATCCTTTTTTTAAAAAAAATCTTTTATAAAATCTTTTTAAAAAAATTCATACTTCACCCTCCCCAAAAAAAAAAAATCCCTCCACTCATAATTTTTATTTTTTTTACATTTTTCTCAATTTGTGTTAGATATGTACGTACATATATTTTTAGAAAAAAAATTTATACTAGTGCACCGAATATAACATAAATAAATTAAAAAAATTAAAAAGTCTAGCCGAGGCAAGTAAAAAATATTTTCGATATGTATATATCTAACACAAAATGAGAAAAAATTGAAGCGGAAGGTTAGGTGAGGTGGATAGAATTATTTTTTAAAAAAGAAAAAATAATATCTAAATTAGTATTTGAGGAGGGAGGGAAAATGAAATAAGAAAAATTAAATACTTTTATAAAAGAAATTTTGAATTCTTTTTTTGCAAGTAGGTACCTTAGTGAGCATGTCAAGAGCCATTTTTGAAGAAGCGTAAGCAAGATTCCCTATGAATACTCCCCGATTCAAACCAGCTATTGAAGAGATATTAATAACAGACCCTCCGCCCTGTTTAGCATCGCGCATACGTCTACATACATATTTAGACACCAACCATGCCCCTTTTAGGTTCGTGTTAAAGACATTGTCCCACTCCTTCTCTGGCAATTCTAGTGAAGAGTGCACATTACCTATACACATTACATACTCAAAAATTAAAATTTCTTATCGTATACCGCAAATGTATACTCAATTATAGATTACCTGTAATGCCGGCATTGTTAACCAAGGCATCAATATGTCCAAAGGCATCCCAAGCTATTTGTACAGCGGACTCAATTGTAGCACCGTCAGCTGTAACATCAAGTTGGATCGCGATTGCACGTGGAGGTCCCTTTGAATTACTATTAATTTGGTTGCATAGAGATTTTAGTCTGTCAACACGACAAGCAGCAGCAATGATGTTGCAACCGGCTTTGGCCAAGTCGAGACAGAACTCTAACCCGATTCCTGACGATGCACCGGTCACCATCACTACTTTTCCGCTAAGGTCCTTCCACGGCTCCATTTTTATTAATATACTTTGGTGTATATGCAGCCAATAATGTAATAATTCATTGGCTATGTATAAGAGATATCATATTATAATTAATCTCAACAAATCACATATGAGAGAACAACAATTGTTTGGGTCCCCCTTGTAAATATCATGGGAAATTGATGGATTAGAGATTGCCAAGTTGCATTAATTGCTACACATGGGATTTTGATACCCAATGAGATCAAAGATATATATATCACTAGATAAGGACTCTTTCACTCTTTCTTACTCCCTATCAAATAGTGGCGGAGTCAGGAATTTCACAAAGGGTGTCCAGAAATAGCACAACAAAAACTCTTTTCAAAAAGTAAAAGTAATGAGATTCTAACACACGAGCACTTCCTCATTCTAAGGAGGTGAAACCACTGGGCTATAACAATTAACTGCTTGTTATGTTAAGGGTGTCCAAAATATGATATTTAAACATTTCGTGTATCATTTTACTTGTATATACAAATAGTAATAATGCAATTGATACCAAATATAAATATAGTTGATGCTGAATATATATTTATATATATATATATATATGTTTGACGTATTATGTGAAGCATTGTTTGAACTAGAATACAAATTGTTATAACACAATTGGTACAAAATATAAATATGGTTGATATAAAATATAAATATAGTTAATATTGAATACAGTGGTAGAACAAGAATTTTGACCAAGGAGTGTCAAAATATAAAGAAGTAAAATTGCTAGAAGCCAAGAAGTGTCAATATGTGATATATATACACACATCAAAAATATTTTTATCTGGCTACACAATATAATTTTCCGACGAAGGGGCCGACACCCCTCATCAAGTGTATGTGGCTCCACCACTAATTGAATACATGTTTGTCATTGTAATGTTTCATTTCTTGTGAATTTGCTTTTAATTGTGAAATAACCATTTTGACCTTCCCCGTAGCTTTTTCATGCTTAATTTGTATTTCTGGAATGGTTGGTGCAGTCCCCGATGCGATCGCGTGTGCTTTTGGTGATTTGACCCCTCTTGAGTTGAGAATTCTTGATAGGGTTGACTTTGGTCAACACTTTGAGTTTTGAGCGTTGGACGGGACTTCCTTCATTTCCATCGCGTCCGTAACGTCGAGTTTGAGCTAGTCCGGCGGTTGGTAAGGTTTTCGAGGCCTTGGGTTGAGTTTTGAGCGTTTGGATGAGAAGTTAAATTTTATCCTTAAGAGTGTTCTGGGATGGTAATTTCATAATTTGACCTCTTTTCAAAAATATAACGATTCTATTGAGTCTGGAATGCCGATTCTAGTGGGGTAGCATGTCCAGTTTATTTTTATCGAACTCCAAATGATTTTCGAGGATTCAGTCGAAGACTTGAACTTAGCCTTTTTTCTCTGTTTTCTAGTGCCTGGTGCAAAAGGCCACGTTCGTGAGTCCCCTAGCGCGTTCGGGGAAGGAGGGTGCCTAGGGCACCGCGTTCGCAGGAGGATTTGGCCGCGTTCGCAAGTGCACTATGCTCCGCATTTGCGGAGATGTTTCCGCGTTCACGAGCCTCAGCAGTCTAGTGGGCCGTGTTCGCGAAACTTGGCCTGCATTTTTGGACCCAAATTTTCAGACTTGAAAGTGTCTATTCGGGAATTCATCCCATTTTTCACATTCCACCATTTTCACTCGGTTGGGAGCTTAGGAGAGGAGATTTTTTAGGGGTGTTTTGAGGAGATTCATTTGGGTAAGTGTCTTTATCAATTATTTACCAATTCCTTCAATTTGTATCTTTCGAAAGCTCTAAAAATCTTGAATTCTAAGTGGGTAATTGGGGTTTTTTCTCCCAAAGTTGAAAAATTAGTAAAACCTTGATTTGGAATACGTTCCTTGATCATTTTAGTGGGTTTTTAACCATGAATCTCTTTTGGTTAGTAGAACTTGATTTTCAACAAAAAAAATATATATGATAAATCCTTTAGATTTTCAGAGTGATTTTTGGACCATTTTATCCCAGTTTCAAATCTTATCAATATGGGTGTTATTAGACTCCTTTTTATGAACTTTTTTCCATTCTTGATGGTTGAGAATCGTTTTGGTTAACATGTGATTGAGGAATTGCTCCTATAGAGTTGTTCGGGTGAAGTTTTAGCCTTGAGGTAGGTTTTTTTTATCCCTCTTTAAGACTGAGATGAGTAACTAACCTGTTCTTAGGAAGTCAACTCTGAAATGAGTGGTAGTATGTGTTTTAGAAGTTGGTCAGTGTTGATATCGTTGTTTTACATCGTATGATGCCCTATTGTGATGTTTAGCCTGTGTGAAGGCTTGTGTGGTATTGTTAACTTATATGGAAAGTTTGTGATATTTGAGTAATTGCCGGAGCGAGGGGATCTGTGACTTATCTTATTTTTGACATTAAGATGCCCGAGTTAGGGGCTTGAGTTGATTTCTAAAAAACTTAAAATGAAAGAAATGATTTCTAAAGTGTTAAAAACTGATTTCAAATGGATTCCTCTAGCTCTATCATTTGAGAAAATATGTCATGACTTGTTAAATTTGGGAACTTGGTACAATTGAAACTCTACGATGGATTGATTATGACTTGTGTTGCATGTGTTGTGATGCATTCATCCTCATGCATCATATCATTGTTTATGAAAATATGAGAAAGTGGAGAAATACTATCTTTCTAAGAAAGAAAATGTGCAACTTACTAATATCATTGATCACATTGAGATGGAAAGTTGATGAGACATTGAAATATTGAGACTGGTATATGAATTGTGAATCCTAGCTACATGGGTCCTTATCTAAAATCTAGAGGCTCGACAAGGTGTATACGACAGGTAGTGCGATGACCTTGGTACCACCACATCATCCAATCATTCCATTATCTCATTGCGTCATATTGGTCAGTCAAGTTGTGTCGTGTGACTTGTTTATTTATTGATTTGATTATTATCTATACTCTTATGTGTTTACTTTACTCACACTATTTTATATAAATTGGTGGCACCGATGCCGAAATGGGACTTTTATGTGTGCAGGTAGAAGTGTTCATAGTTTACTTATTAAGTATGTTTAGTTGCTTATACTCAGTCGGTCTAACCTACTATGTATTTGTGGAATATAATCACCCCCTACTTATGTTATCCCTTTTATGCAGATCCTAGTCAGGGTGAGCCTCATAGCGGTTGATTGGATGCCAACGGAGTTCCCTCTTTTAGAGTTATGGTGAGATCCTGCCTTTCAGAACGCCATTACTCTCCATTCATCGTTTTAAGTCTTTAACTTTCTTTTCGAAGACTTGAGCTGTATTTCAGATTCAAGAAAAATGAATTTGATGTTCTTTATACGTATGATACCATGTTTTGGGATATTCGTTATTGCTTTTCTACCGTTTGTGGCCTGACTTCCCTTCAGAAGTCTCATATGTTTATTTCTTTTGGCTTACACACCTTTTGGGGGTTCTCGGGTGTGTGCTATCATCATCTCGGCTTTTAGGTTGTGACAACCATATTATGTGAAATGTTGTTTGGGCGAGAGAGAGAGGAGGTAGAGTGGAATTAAGGAGATAGAAATTTGTCATAAAACTCTAACTATAGCTATGACCAATTATTTATTTTACCGGCATCAAGTTTCACCTGATACTTACCAAGTTTATAAAGCTACTCTTTCATGGTTACATAAATATTGTAGCTTACTTAAGATCATTACTTCTTCCGTTTTAATTTATGTAGCATTGTTTGATTTTACATAAAATTTAAGAGAGAAAAAAAAGTCTTATGAAATTTGTGGTCTAAAACATTCATGCACCTTATGCGACTATAAATTATATTATTAAAGGTAAAGGAGAAATTTTGAAGTTAAATTATCTTTCAATTAAAAAAAATAAGGAAACTTCACCTAGCTAGCGTGCTCCTTACTTTGCCCTTTTACCCTTCATTTTTCTAGAGTAAGATATGATTTCTTGTACTATTATTGCATTGTATCATTGTATGTGACTTGTCTTTTTTGTAAGAAGCTTGATTGGTATGGACCAACAAGATCATTCATGATGGGCTTCGTCCTATTTGCGCTTATTTTGGTAATGATTTTGTAGGTTGTGTTACAGAGGCTTATGAGCCTGAAGTCTAAGTGTATTTCCTCCTTTTACTTTGGGAATTAAACATACATGGGTATTATTTAAGTCCTTAGGTATATATTCGTCTATGAAGGCTTTAGTACATAGATTGTTAATGGAATCCCCAACTATGTCTCAATATTTTTGGTAAAAGTTGGGATGTAGACCATCGGGGCTTGGCACTTTACAGCCCTGGAAGGAGAACATAGCCCTTTTGATCTCTATGTCCGTGGGCAGGATACCTAAATCTAATGGGATCAGTGGGTTAGGGTCTTTACTTGGCATGGCTTCCCTAGTGTAACACACTTTTTGACATACATAATAGGCTTTTAAAGAAGGTATATATGGGTTAGAACTAAGATGCTTGGTAGATTATACATCCAGTCTCCGACATCATTCACTAGTGTCATAATCCTATTTCTTCTTCTCCTATTTAGGGTCGTAGTGTGGAAGAACCTAGTATTTGAGTCCCCATCATTTAGCCAATTTATTCTTGATAAGGGTCTACTTCAAACAACCATATCTCTTAGAATATCGAGATTTAGGTAATTCATAGCCTATCAAATTAAAGATCTATGAGTCATCTTTCCAACGCCACCAAGTTTGCATTAATCAGAGTTTTGAGTAAAAAGTTATGACTGATTTACTAGAGACGCTCTAGCTTGGCAGTAGCTCCGAGATGTCTCCGCATTACGAAGTGAATACTAACCTCACTGTCCGCTGGAATAATATTTCGACTTCCAGCTCTTTTTATTTAATTTTTTAAGGGTATATTTGTCCTAAAAACCATTAGGGAGTCATCTAAATAGCCCTAAACGTGTAGAAAATCAATTTTTTTTTTAATAATTGAATCCTCTCTTTCACTCTTAAAATTCAATTCTCAAGAACTTCAAGAAACATCAAGACTAGGGTTCATCTTTCAAGATTCTCCATCAAACTTCCCTACTAAGGTATGTAAGGCTTCGATGAGAGTATTTATTTCACTCTTATGCTTAAAGTATTTTGATTCTCGAAAATTTAACAAGATTATTAGAAGTAAAGCTAGAGCTTTTATGAAATTATTATCTTTCTCCAACAAGCTATGTTTTTCATTGTTTCACTTTGATTTTAAAACCTTGTGGTACTTATTTAGCATGATTTTTATGGTCATTCAAATCCTTATGAATTTTAAGTATGAAAATAAGCATGATATCAATTACAACCTAAATACATGTTATCTTAAGATATGACGTTTGAGCTTAGCCTCATATATGATTCAAGATGATAAGTGGTTTTCATACCTATGAGCATTATATGAATATATGTTGTTTTGGGAGGACTATTTAGCACTGAGAGGATGCGGGTTTAGACAATCTAAGTCTCATAACTACACGCCAACGTAGGATTATGTTTCACCACTTTGTCGGTTGACCTTCTGACCCTCAGATTAGTGGATCAACATAGATATGATATGGTCTTATACTCTGGAAAAGTAAAGGGATGCCCTCCCAACTGGGTTAGTTGTTGGACATCATGAGCTCACATGATGTATGTCGATTATAAGAAACTCCCCAATTATGAAAATTTCACGACATGTTTTAGTCTATATGGTTCATTTTAAGTATGTTATTTTATGTATATGATTATTCAAGACTATTTAATAGACTCAACTATATGTATATGTACCTTTGAAAAGAGATTTTTATGATACTTGGTCATGAACTCCAACTATTTTCTCTTTAGTTCTTTCACTATGCATATGATTTTGGTAACCTTATTTTACTATCCTCATTATGAAATTTTACGATTATGTTAGTATCCTTTACTTACTTAGTACATTCCACGTACTGAAACATATATTTCCATGTGCTGCATCTTTTTATGATGTAGATTTTGACATTCGCACTCAAATTCGTGGCTAGTGAGGTTGCAACACTCCAGCTAGCTCTTGGTGAGCCCTCCTCATTTAAGGATGCCATTGTTTTAGACTGTCAACTCCATTCCTTATGTTGTCTTTATTTTGAGGTAGCTGGGGGCCATGTCCTGATAAACTTGTTTCCTTCGGTGTAAATGATAGAGGTTTAATTCAGACATTATTTATTCACTCATCATGGATTTGTTGATTTCCTTATTAAGACTTATTAAGCATATGTTTCAGCTTCCGCATTAGTTTCATATGATATGTTTTGATATGTCATGCCAAGGGTTAGTTTGAGGTCACTCGTGGTTCTGAGTACCGTGTCTCAGCTGGAGTGTAGATCCAGGTCATGATAATTAGCTAGCTTGCCGTTATATTGTTTTTTTTTTTTTTTGAGATTTTTCCAAAATGCTATTCTTTTATTTCTAACCGTGCTAGCATGTATACAACTAAATAACCAAAAAGCATTAGTAGAGAGTACTTTAAACATAACATATTTCATGTCCCGAAGTTGTAATATTATCCACATCTAGGAGGTTGTAATCCCACATGATGACTAGTCCTTCGGAGTTTCCCACAGATGGAACTTCTATCATTTTTGTGAATGGGAACTCTTCTATTAGAGCCTAGTGGTCTTGCATTTTGGTTTCGACTAAAGCTATCAGGTCTATCCCAATTAATTAGAGATCTAAATTTCCTCCTAAAGTCAGGTCCATTACCCCCATACAATTCCAAACTATGAAGTTCATTGATTGATTTAGGTTTGGTGGGACTATCATTGGTACCAGAGTTGCATCTGAGGCGATCCAAATCCTTAGTGTTGGCTCTGTTGGGTATAGAAAAAGTTAATGGGAAATGGAGAGAAGATGAAAAGAAGAATTGAAAAAGATTCTCTTATGCTTTAGGAAAAGGCATCTCTCCATCATTGGTGGTGGAAAGAAAAATTGAAGTGTTTAAATAGAAAAACACTTATACTAGTTGTTAAAAGGGTTGGAAAGAGGGACCCCTCTCGCGCTGTCATTGTCATCGCTCGCTCGGATCGGCTTTGGCTTCGGCTTCGGCTTTGGAAAATGATCGAGAGATTATTTTTTGGACAAATTTTGTTTTAATTATTTAATTAATTATTAATTAAATTAAACTAAATGGCCAAAACGTTTCAATTATTTAGTTAATTAACCGAAACGTTTCGACCCATCTGCGTGACCCATTTTATTTAAAATATTTTCCTATTTTATTTGAATTTCCTGCCGTTGGAGATGACTATTCTGAAAGGTTGTAACTTTCAAGAACAGCCATGACCGTTTGAAAGGTTGCAAAATTTCATAAATGGTCGTGTTGTTTCTGAAAGGTTGCAACCTTTCGGAACCAGTTCCTGATCTTGTCTATAAATACCTTTGATTCCTCAGATTTTTTACTTACAAAATTTCTGAATTCTTCTTCTTCTTCTGCAAAAAAATTAATCGTGTACTTTACTGCCGTTAAGTGGCTCGCTAACACCAGTGTTTTGGGTATCAATACACTGGTGATTGAGATCATTCTATCATAGGAGGACATATTCCAAATCAAACCTCAAATACTAGAGGGGAATATTTCCGTAAGGAGACACTGTGCATTCAGTGGACTTGATCTTTTTTCAGTTCTATTTTTCCAGATTCTGGTACGTTTTGCAGATTTTAGTTTTTGTTAATTAATATTTGTTCTTCACTAGTTGATTTAAACTTTTGTAACTTAGTGTTTCTGCAAAGTTTCTTATAATCAATAGTACTATTTTAAACACAGATTGCCTAACAATCTTAAGGAAATTATTTATTTTTCTAATCTATGTGTTTGGTGGAGGCAAAAACCTTTGTGGTTTTATACTCCTATTAAGTTTGCAATTAAGTTATTGTTTACTGAGCCATTTGTATCGATTTTTATTTATTACAGATTCTGATTCTGAAATGGCAAATGATAATGTTACGGTGGATGTTGCTGCACCAACCCGAATTGTTGTACAACCAGCAGAGAAATCGGGAAAATTCTCTGGTGTGAATTTCAAAGGATGGCAGCAACATGTATTTTTTTGGCTTACCACTCTTGGTCTGTAAAAATTTACTAATGAAGAAACTCCAGTGCTTGCTGCTAATATGTCAGACATAGAAAAGTTCATGATTATTGAAGCATGGTAACATGCAAACTTCCTATATAAGGGATACATACTGAGTGCTTTAGAGGATGACTTATATAATTTCTATAGTGCAATGACAACTTCAAAAGAACTGTGGAATGCACTTGAGAAGAAGTATAAGACAGAAGATGCATGCTTGAAAAAGTTTGTGGTCGCAAAGTTTTTAGACTATAAAATGTCAGATAGCAAAATTGTTGGATCACAAGTGCAGGAACTTCAACTTGTTTTCCATTCTGATTGCTGAGGATATGGTAGTAAATGAAGCTTTTCAGGTGGCTGCAATGATCGAGTAGTTACCTCCTTCGTGGAACAACTTCAAGAATTATTTAAAGCACAAACACAAGGAAACGAAGCTTGAAGATCTTGTGATTTGGCTTAAGATCAAGGACGTTAACAAGACCGTCGGAAAAAAGTCTTGTGGGAATTCGACAATAATGAGAGTTAATATTGTTGAAGAAGCTCCTACCAAAGGCAAGAAGAGAACGAAGTCCAACGGACAGAAGTCAGAACAGGCCAAGAAGAAATTCAAGGGCAACTGTTACAACTGTGGTAAGGCTGGTCACAAGTCTTCTAACTGTCGTGCTCCAAGAAAGGACAAGGGCAAAGGCAAAAGTCAAGCAAGCATCGTGGAAGAGATGGAAGATACAAATGACCTCTGTGCAATGATCTCGGAGTGTAACTTAGTTGGAAATCCCAAGGAGTGGTTTCTCGACACAGGTGTCACTTGACATATTTTCTTTGCAAAAGAAGTCATTGCAACGTATACTCCTGCTGAGTTCGATGAAGATTTTTTCATGGGGAACACAACAACAGCAAGGATTGTAGGAACTGAACAAGTAATGTTGAAAATGACATCCGGCAAGGTGTTAACTTTGAACAACATTCTATACGTTCCTACTATTAGGAATAATTTAGTTTCTGCTGCACTTCTCATTAAGAACGGGTTTAAGTGTGTTCTAGTTAATGATAAAGCTGTAATAAGTAAGAATGAGATGTTCTTAGGAAAGGGATACCTCACTGAGGGCCTCTTCAAACTGAATGTAATGGTTGTTGACAATATTAATAAGAATTCTGCTTCTGTTTACTTATTGGAGAAAATTATTTATGGCATGCCCGTTTGAGACATGTAAATTACAAAACCTTGCGAAAATTTATTACTTTAAAAGTATTGCCTGATTTCAAATGTGATAAATCAAAATGTGAAATTTGTGTGGAATGTATGTTTGTTAGACATCCTTATAAGTCTGTTGATAGGAATTCTAAACCTTTAGACTTAATTCACACAGATATATGCGATATGAAGTCAATACTATCTCGCGGTTATAATTTTTATTGACGATTGCACTCGATTTTGTTATGTATATTTGCTTAATAGTAAGGATGAAGCAATTGATGCATTTAAGCAATACAAAAATGAAGTTGAAAATCAATTGAATACAAAGATAAAAATAATTATAAGTGATAGGGGTGGAGAATACGAATCTTCTTTTGCAGAGATATGTTTGGAATATGGTATTATTCATGAAACTACTGCACCCTATACACCACAGTCAAATGGTTTGGCGGAACTGAAGAACAGAACATTTAAGGAAATGATGAATGCCTTGATAATCAGTTCTGGTTCACCTCCAAACATGTGGGGGAACCATCCTTACGGCTAACAAGATACTTAATAAGGTACCCGTAGTAAAACGCAATCGATTCCATATGAGTTATGAAAAGGAAGTAAACCCAACTTGAAATATTTCAAAGTGTGGGGGTGTTTAGACAAGGTAGAGTTTCCTTTACCCAAGAGGGTGAAAATTGGACCCAAAACAGTGGATTGTGTATTTATTGGATATGTTATGAATAGTAAGGCCTGTCGGTTTTTGGTTCACAAATCTGATAATCCTAAAATTTATGTTAATACAGTAATTGAGTCAGATAACGCTGAGTTCTTTGAACACATTTATCCGTATAAAACTTAATGTGAGTCGACAAGTGAAAGACCTAAACAACCACGAGAAGAATCAACGGAAAATATACTACTTAATGAGGATCCTAGGCGTAGTAATTGCCAACGGAAATCTACTTCTTTCGGACCAGATTTTATGGCATTCTTGCTTGAAAATGATCCTCAAACATTTAAAGCATCAATGTCTTCGTCTGAGTCAACTTATTGGAAATAAGCAGTCAATAGTGAGATCGAATCAATTTTAAGTAACCATACTTGGGAATTGACTCATTTTCCTCCAGGAAATAAACATTTAGGATCAAAGTGGATCTTTAAAAGGAAAATAAAAGATGATGGGACTATTGACAACTATAAGGCTAGACTTGTAATCAAAGGATACAGACAAAAAGAAGGTCTGGACTACTTTGATACATACTCTCCAGTAATAAGGATAACATCAATTAGGATGTTAATAGCACTAACGGCAGTGCACGATCTTAAAATCCACCAAATGGATGTAAAGACAGCCTTCTTAAATGGAGAGTTGGAGGAAGAAATTTACATGGAACAACCTGAAGGGTTTGTAGTTCCTGGTAAAGAAGAGAAAGTGTGTAGGCTTATGAAGTCGCTTTATGGGCTCAAGCAAGCACTCAAACAATGGCATGCTAAATTTGACCAAACAATGTTGGCAAATGGATTCAAGATTAACGAATGTGATAAGTGTGTTTATGTTAAAAACGTTCTGAATCATGAAGTCATTGTTCGTCTGTATGTTGATGACATGTTAATAGTGAGTAAAGATAATTACGATATAAATGCTACTAAGCGCATGCTGTTTAGTAAGTTCGATATGAAGGACTTAGGAGCTGCTAATTTGATCTTAGAGATCAGGATTCTCAAAACTCCTCAGGGACTAGCATTATCTCAATCTCATTATATTGAAAGAGTATTGGATAAGTTCAAGTACTTGAATTTCAACAATGTCAAAACTCCAATTGATTTAAGCTTTACATTTCAAAAGAATGAACGTGAAAGTGACTCTCAATTGGAATATGCCAGAGTGTTAGGAAGTTTGATGTATATTATGAATTGTACGTGACCAGATATAGCATGTGCTATTAGAAAACTTAGTCGGTTCACTAGTAATCCTAATCAAACTCACTGGATGACAATGAAACGTCTGTTGGGGTATCTGAAACATACACAACACTATATTTTGTATTATAATAAATATCCTGCCGTGATTGAAGGATATAATGATGCAAATTGGATCACCGGGTCAAATGAAATAAAATCCACAATTGGTTATGTGTTTACACTAGGTGGAGAAGCAGTCTCTTGGAAATCGTCCAAACAGACATGTATCGCTCACTCCACAATGGAATCTGAATTTATTGCTTTAGATAAGGTCGGTGAAGAAGCTGAATGGCTCCAAAATTTCTTAGAGGATATTTCATTCTGGCCCAAATCTATGGGACCTATTTGCATATATTGTGATAGTTAAGCAGCAATAGGTAAGGCAGGGAGCATCATGTACAACAGAAAGTCTCGTCATATATGACGGAGACATAACACCGTAAGATAACTACTCTCTAGTGGAATTATCACAATTGACTATGTGAAGTCAAGCGATAATGTGTCAGATTCACTAACGAAAGGCCTAGTAAGAAAGGCAATTGAAATATCATCTAAGAGAATGGGTTTGCGGCTTAGGACAAGTCATCATGGAGGTAACTCTATCTAGTAGACTGGAGATCCCAAGAGCTAGATTCAAGGATAAAAACAAAGTTGTGACTAACGGTTCGATATTGTCAATCAACTCAATCCATTCTCATGATGAAGACAATGTTCAAGAACGAGGTTAAAACATTAAGGCTTGTTAATGAGTTAATAAAGCTTAAATTTTTTAATGATAGGCTAAGTTTGGCAGATTTGACCAAATAGTGTATCTACGAGATGACACAGTTAGAAATCACCTATGTGAGTGATGTGTAAGACGCTTTAAAGAGATTTTTTTGTCAAAAGCTTATTCTCTACACACTCATGAAATCAGAAGGTGTTTATGGCTGAAACGAACACAACCGTAAGAACTATAATGGTAAAGGGTTAATTGTGTGACATATGGTTGTCTAGATATACACCAAAGCTCAACAGTTCAAAGATATCGCATATACCGATGACTGAGTATATCTGACATATGTTACGAAAAGTCCAAGGGGAAACCTATTTATCCAATGCACTTGATCCTTGCTTGTAAAGTACACACTCATCCGTTAATTCCTTTATGTCATGACCATTCCCCATTAATGTGGGCGATTGTTGGGTATAGCAAGAGTTAATGGGAAATGGAGGGAAGATGAAAAGAAGAATTGAAAAAGTCTTATGCTTTAAGAAAAGGCATTTCTCCCTCATTTGTGGTGGAAATAAAAATTGAAGTGTTTAAATAGAGAAACACTTCTACTAGTTGTTAAAAGGGTTGGAAAGAGGGACCCCCGTCGCACCGTCATCGTCGCTCGCTCGGCTCGACTTCGACTTCGGCTTTGGCTTTGGAAAATGATTGATCGAAAGATTATTTTTTGGACAAAGTTTGTTTTAATTATTTAATTAAATGGCCAAAACGTTTCAATTATTTAGTTAATTAACCGAAACATTCCGACCCATCCGCGTGACCCATTTTATTTCAAACACTTTCCCATTTTATTTGAATTTGCCGCCATTGGAGATGACTGTTCTGAAAGGTTGTAACTTTCAAGAACAGTCATGACCGTTTGAAAGGTTGCAAAATTTCATAAATGGTTGTGTGGTTTTTGAATAGTTGCAACCTTTCGGAACCAGTTCCTCTTGTCTATAAATACCTTTGATTCCTCAGATTTTTTACTTATGAAATTTCTGAATTCTTCTTCTTCTTCTGCACAAAATTTAATCGTGTACTTTACTGTCGTTGAGTGGCTCGCTGACACTAGAGTTTTGGGTACACTGGTGATTGAGATCATTCTATCATGGGAGGATATATTCCAAATCAAACCTCGGATACTAGAGGGGGATAATTTCCTTAAGGGGACACTGTGCATTCAGTGGGCTTGATCTATTTTCCATTCTGTTTTTCCAGATTCTGGTACGTTTTACAGATTTTAGTTTTTGTTAATTAATTTATGTTCTTCACTGGTTGATTTAAACTTTGGTAACTTAGTGTTTTTGCAAAGTTTCTTATAATCAATAGTACTATTTTAAACACAGATTGCCTAACAGGATCCATAACAACTATGAAATTTCCTATTTCCTGGGAGCGAGGAGCACAGATGTCCAGAGAGGCTTTCCTTATGTTGGTGGACATATTAGAATGCATTTTTTCTTGTAAATTTCTTTGAATAACATTACTTTTACTTCTTTTAACATCCAGATTTTTGTACGGGTTGCTCTCATCATTTCCATCGCCTCTTTTAGTTCCCGAATACTCGGATTTGGTTTTACGTTTGGATCTACGACTATCGGGGGATAGGGGAACTAGTTTGAGGTGGAACCTGGGAGGATGATGCTACATGGTTGGGAATATTCATGTTCAGGCCCTCCGCTCCTCTGCTGGAGGTTCTTTCCATCGCTATGTTAGTTGGGTTCATTTCCTGTCCCTTCATCTGGATGGTCCATAGGCTGGAGCTCCTTCCTAAGCTTGCTGCAGGAAGACGGACGGTGGGGGTAGGAAAGGATCTTGAACCTGCATTTGGCTCAAAGGGTTGAATAGTGGTTTCTCCCAAGTGGGAAAGAGATAAAAAGGTATTTGGGGGGTCTAGAAAGACAGAGAGGGGGTGTAGGACCGATGTCATCCAAACATGGTGGTTGTAAGCTTCCCATGCCAACTTCATTCCCTCGGAGACTACCTGAGCTAGGAAGGTGGGGTTCTAGGCTACTATCACTGCCTCTTGACCCTCTACTTTGGCTGAGAAAGGTAGAGCATGGTCCTGAAGTCCTATTTCCAACCATGATTGGGGTACTGAAAGGGTGTTTGGATTGGCTTAAAAGTTGGTCAAACCTACTTTTAAGTAGTGAGTTTTTGACTTTTGGAAGTGTTCGACAGATATAAAAAATAATTTAAAATAAGTCAAAAACTAAAGAATGTTTGCCCCTACTTTTTATTTTTTTGACTTAAGTCATTTAAGTTTGAATTTTTATTTTTGACTTAAAAGCTATTTTTTTAAGTCAATCCAAACGGGCTTTGAGTTTGCCTAAGTTGCATAAAAAATGTTCTCCCCTATCGTTATCGGAGTTGTTGGAAACGGAGTGTAGGGAACTGGGAAGAGGTTTGTTGGATTCATGTTGTTTTCCATGGCTTGGTTCGAAGTGGGTCTCTGAGTTTGTGAGAATAGAGTCCTTCTCTGAGTTTCCCTTCTTTGTTTTGATAAAAAGGGCTTGGCATTTTGTGGTATTAATGGCAAGTCTATTGATATAGATTCTCCATTTATCCTCTTCGGACGATTGAATCGAAAAGCCCTTAACTGTTGTTCCGTCTTGGCTAAGTGTACACTTGAACAATTATGAGGGAATTAGATTAATGCTCTAGCTTTCACTTTTTACCCAATAGATATCTCAATGTTATAAAGCACTTTAGTTTAATAGGCAGCATGTTCTAAATATAGAATTTAAAAGACAAAACAGTAACAAACTGAAGTAAGAAAAGGAAAAATAAATAAATAAAGAAATACAATTTTGATATCATGCCTTCTAACTCATAGTATGAGAACCCTATGGGTTATATATGTTGTGATGGAGGACTAAATGAAACATGCATGTTGAACATGAAAGATGGAAATTTAATAATATGGAGGTGGTGGTGATGCAGAAGCTGATGGCTTCTTGTAGTAGTCATTCTTTGACAAAGAAGGCACCTTGTATTCGTCTTTAGGCACTGAAACCATCTTTGGAACAAATGATACCTTTCTGTAGTTATCTTTTGAAACTGATGGCTTTTTGTAGTAGTCATTTTTTGGCAAAGAAGGCACCAAGTATTCTTCTTTAGTCATTGAGGGCACCTTTGGAACAAATGACATCTTTTTGTAGTTATCTTCTGAAATTGATGGCTTCTTGTAGTAATAATTCTTTGGTAAAGAAGGCACCTTGTATTCTTCTTTAGGCACTGAGGGCACCTTGGGAACATATGACACCTTTTTGTAGCTATCCTCTGAAACTGATGGCTTCTTAAAGTAGTCAAATTTTGGCAAAAATGACTCCTTATATTCAGGTTTAGCCATCAAGGGTACCTCTGGAACATATGACACCTTCTTGTACTTGTCGTTCGGAACTGATGGCTTCTTATAATAGTCATTCTTTGGCAAAGATGATACCTTGTATTCCGGTTTAGGCTCTGTGGGTACCTTTGGAACATATGACACCTTCTTTTAGTTATCTTCTGGAACTAATGGCTTCTTGAAGTAGTCAATTTTTGGAAAAAATGACTCCTTATATTTTGGTTTAGCCATCGAGGGTACCTCTGGAACATATGACGCCTTCTTGTAGTTATCTTTTGTAACTGATGGCTTCTTGAAGTAGTCAAATTTTGGAAAAAATGACTCCTTATATTTTGGTTTAGCCATCGAGGGTACCTCTGGAACATATGACGCCTTCTTGTAGTTATCTTTTGTAACTGATGGCTTCTTGAAGTAGTCAAATTTTGGAAAAAATGACTCCTTATATTTTGGTTTAGCCATCGAGGGTACCTCTGGAACATATGACGCCTTCTTGTAGTTATCTTTTGTAACTGATGGCTTCTTGAAGTAGTCAAATTTTGGAAAAAATGACTCCTTATATTTTGGTTTAGCCATCGAGGGTACCTCTGGAACATATGACGCCTTCTTGTAGTTATCTTTTGTAACTGATGGCTTCTTGAAGTAGTCAAATTTTGGAAAAAATGACTCCTTATATTTTGGTTTAGCCATCGAGGGTACCTCTGGAACATATGACGCCTTCTTGTAGTTATCTTTTGTAACTGATGGCT
>JAJOOR010031675.1:0-18791 GCA_036250505.1 Solanum acaule | reverse complement strand
CTGTTGAAGTATCCTCTAATCTCCCTTGGAAGCTGCTGGTAAGTATAATACTGCTGGGGGATATCAGTGGTATGGCTCCATTTTGAGAGTGCATCTGCTGTAAAATTGGCTTCTCTGTATATATGATTGCATTGGAAAAAGGTCATTTGATTGATGATGTCTTGAAGTTCTGTAAGCTGCTGCTGTACTTGCCAAGGAGGTGTTAAACTGTGCTTAATCCATTTCATTAGAAGTTCTGAATCTACCTCCAAGATGATGTTGCTATAGCCATGCTGACTGCACCATTGCATGCCAAACAGTGCTGCCTGTATCTCAGCCTGATTACTGGTTCCCATCCCTAGAGGTGTGGTGAAAGCATACACCATATTGCCCTGGTGATCTCTTAAAATCCCACCACCTCCAATTCTGCCCGGATTTCCAATTGCACTTCCATCTGTATTCAGCTTTAGAATATTGTTAGGGGGCTTGTACCAATTGACTTTGGTGAATTCCATCTGATTCTTGTTTTCCTTGTCAGTGCTGGAGTTTGTTTCTTCCTGATCCAGTTGAGGTTCTGTTTGTTCATGCATTGAAGGGGGTGGCTGTTCTTTTTTTCCATTTTCTCCTTCAGCCTCATGTTCCCTCCTTTTTCTTTGATCCTCATCCCTTTTTTTGATAGTATACACATGTATCAAATGCCCCTGATGCTTGCAATATGTGCACTAGTCTGGAACACTTTCATATAGCACAGCTTGCCACCTTCCAATGTTGATATCTTTTTCATCATAGCCAATCCAAATACGGGGGGGCCTGACTTGAGTGAGATCAACCTTCATTCTTGCTCTGGCTAGACTTCCTCTAGTTTTTAGAGTAGTTGCCGTGTCTAGGTATAGGACTTCTCCAATGGGGGAGACTAGAGCAGTCACAATTTCCTTGCTGTAACAATGCCAAGGAAGCTCCAGAAGGGTTACCCAAATAGGAACAATTGGTGTTTCTTCTTCGGGCTTGAAAGTAGGAGTCCACGTTTGAATTCTCATAAGTTGCCCTTGAATACTCATTTTTTGTTTGGTCCACACAGTGTTGTAATCGATTTCATTGTCCAAGTCAATGTATACATGTCTAGAATTGAAATGGGCAATCTTGACCCCACCGGAAAGTTGGGTCTGCAGAATAAAGTTTTTCCTAATGAGCTCGACCTTAGGCATAGTGTTGCTGAATTTTCCAACTAGTGTGAACCTGCAGCTGGCTGCCAACTTTACCATAACATCTTCCTCTTCAAAAAGCACAGCAGGCAATCCTTGTTTGGTAGTGAATATGGGGGTGGTAAGGTCTATGGGGACCTCATTCTTTGCTTGATTAAGTCTCAATCTAGCTGCATATGTTTGCACCACTGTATCAGTAGGAGTATTTCGTTCCATTTCCTATCACTGGAATTTGTGAGGAGTTTGTTGTGTGCTGCCTCCCCTCCATCATCCTGTTTGCCTCTTGAATGTTGTTTTGATTATCCTCGTGATTTGCATTTGTGCCTTCCTCTTCCTGCAAATTAGGTCTTATGCCAAAAGAAAAATTACAACAACTTGATACCTCCATCTGCATATTCCCCTCTGTTGCTTGAGCTCTTTGGGTTAACTGGTCTCCTTGTGTCATCTTGTCCTTAGTACTATTTTGTAGCTTCAGATTGTCATGGGTCTTTTCCTGTAACTCAATCTGAGTATTCGTTGTATTTTTATCTGAAGGAAGGTCGAGTACTGGAGAATCGTGTTCCATGGAGATAATTTTTCGTGCCCAATTTAACTCCCTTTCAGAAATCGCTTCATTCAATCTCGATTTCAAGGAGTTGTGGGAAGAATCTGATGGGGCTTCTTGTTGAGTTTCTTGAGGATCCTTATAGCCTAAGTCCGGTGGTATGTTGACCCCCGCCGCCGGCTCCCTGGTCATTCCGGTCAGTATTACCGTTAAGCTTCCTGTAAACTAGCCGTTAGGCTTTTTTCTGATAGAGAAAAAAATTAGAAAGTGAATATTCCGTCTATTGGAAAGTATTAGATAGGGCATACTTATAATTAGAGTTGGCAAAAAACATTTTTTTTTTCAAATAAAATACTAGTTGCAAGTGTTGAAAGCAGAGGAATGGAACTAAAAATAGGAGTAAACTTAGAACAAATAAATCGAGGATATACCACAAAGGACTATGGAAAATTGTACAACCAACAACAAATTAATTTAACAGGTCAAGGTAAATAGCGGCTAAACATCAAATTCTTTTTTCCTTTTAAAATATTTATATAATATTATATTGTTACTTGTAATATATGTTTGTATTTTTGCCAGGTGATTAATACCATTTAATTTATTTGTTCTTTTAAAAGATTTATATAATACTATATTGTTACTTGTGAGTGTGATATACGTTTGTGTTTTTTTTGCAAATTGAAAATAGGTGACTAATGGAATTATATGTGAATGTAATTTCGCCCTATTTTGTTTGGTAAGTTGTTTATTATTTTTAGTGGATTGATATATTTTAACTCTCTTGAAAAAAAAATACTCAAGTACTATAGAGTTTTTGGTGTTAATTATTTTCTATATTTATTACTCCATAATAATAATATGTCTTCTTACTCCTTTATCTTGTACTATTCTAAATAATATAAGCATGTTTTTGTTGCTTAGATGATGGCGGCTAAAGTTAAAAATATATCAATAATAATAAGTGAATATGTTATTTTACAATAATTTCTGCCAATTAAATTTACATATTTTCAATTAAAAGGAATACATAAATTATAAATTCTTAACTTTTCTAAAGAAGGATTGAAACTTGAGAATTTCAGTTGTATTTTGAATTCTCTTCCTTTTCTGGCGATGTCCTGTATTGAATTTTATAGATTTTTTCTTTTAAAAAACAAAGAGTAATACTTATATATTTTATGAATTGTTAATATAGCTTTAATAATTTTTAGGACCAAAAAGGAGCAACTTTAGAATGGAATTAATAGTTAGTTATAAAGAATGTTATGTTCAAGAGAGAGAGGAAAAGAAAAGATAGATATTAAATTAACAATTAATTAAAAAGATTTCATTGTGTGTTACCCCTTCACTTATTATTTTTGCAGAAATAGTTTTCGTTGAACACTTCTAAAAACTTACTTTCTAGCATATGCTTAGTAGCATTTATGTCAGAAATATATCTTTCGATGATCAATATGTCATCAACATAAAAACAAACAATGACCTTGTCATTTGGAGTGTCTTTAATGTAAAAACATTTATCATATTCATTAATCTTGAATTCATTTGCCAACATAGTTTGGTCAAACTTCGCATGTCATTATTTTGGCACTTATTTTTAGTCCATAAAGTGACTTAACAAATTTACACACCTTCGTTTTTACTAGGAACCACAATGCCCTCAAGTTGTTCCATGTAAATTTCTTCTTCCACTTCTCCATTTAAAAAAAATGTTTTCACATCGATTTTGATGAATTTGAAGGCCATATACCACAATTAACATTCGAATTGACGTAATCCTAGTTAGTGGCTATTATGTGTCAAAATAATCAAGGCCTTCTTATTGTCTAAAGCCTATGACAACAAGTCTTGCTTTGTATTTGTCAATAGTTTCATCAACTTTCTTTTCCTTTTGTAGATCCATTTTGACCCCAAATGTTTATTTCCTGGAGGAAGATCAACCAACTCTCAAGTATGGTTGCTCAAGATTGAATCTATCTTACTATTGACATCCTCTTTCCAAAAAGAATGAGTCCACAGAGGACATAACTTCTTTGAATATATGAGACTCATTTTCAAGAAGAAATGTTACAAAATCAAACTCGAAGAAAGTAATTTGTCCATTGACATTTACTATGCCTCTGAATCTCTTTATTAAGTACATTCTCCGTTGGTTCTTTCCAAGGTCGTTTAGACCCTTCACTTGACTATCCGGCGGTTCGTACTTATGAACTATAAATCAACATGATTTACTATTTTTAGCATATCCAATGAACATACAATCCACAATCTTAGGTCCTATTTTAACCCTTTTGGGAATAGTTCCCTCATTTCCATTTCTCACATGGAATATACTGTATAGGAAATTGTTAGATCACTATCTTTCAAGAGTTATTGCTTGTATATTATTTAAGGGACGACAAGCAATTCTCTATCAGGATACAACAAAGCCTGAAAAAACAAAACTTTTTGTTGCTCCCTTTCTCAACAAACAAAAGTTTTTATTTGTTACTCCCTTTACTAACAAACAAAAACTTTTTGTTTCTCTCTTTCTGAACAGACAAACATTTTGTTATTCTCTTTTGCTATAATGATAGCACCCCCCACAAATTTTGTGGTAAACTTGAACTTATAAGTAGGACATTCAACATTTCCTTCAAAGTTCAATTTTTTCCTGTCAACAATTTCATTAGATTGAGGTGAGTATATGCAGTAATTTGATGGATGATTCCCTTTTCCAAATATATTTCTGCAAAAGAAGATTCATTTTCTCCACATCTACCACTTCTAATCATGATAATGATTTTCAACTTCAGTTTTATATTTCCTAGATGTTTCTATCGCTTCATCCTTACCATTCAGCAAATAGACATAACAGTATCTAGTGCAATTGTCAATAAAATTTATGAAACACTTTTTCCCGCCACGAGATGGTGTTGACTTCATATCACAAATGTCAGTGTAAAAAATTCCTTTCAACAACACATACTTGACATTTTGATTTATTGCACTAGAAGTTAGGTAAAACTTCTAAGTTGATCAGTTTTTGTAAGGTTTTGTAATTGACATGTCACAAGTGTTCATGTCACAAACAATTTGATTCAAGCAAGTAAGAACAAACATAAAAATTGAGTTTCAAAAGATCTACCATGAGGTAACCTTTTCCTACAAATATTTTATTTTTTACTTTTTATAACTTTGTCAAATACAAACATTGTTTTAGAGTCAGCACCTTGCCAGATGTCCTTTGCAAAAAGACCTTTCCATAACATTCAAATTTGTTATAAATTACCCATGACCACAGTCTCTTTGGTCCAATAAGGACAATATGACCCAAATGTTTGTTTTACAACACCAACATAACATATCACTTTTCACCAATGTTCATGTCTATACAAATAGACATCTTTTCATGAAAAAATCACAATATTTTAAGTGACACTTTTTTCATCAAAGAATACAATTCTTTTGAACGAGTAATATAATTTTGTGGTTTTACACTAGTCATATCATATACTAGTAAAGAGAGACTCAACGACCACAATACCAAATATACTCCAAGAATTTTGTGGGTCTAACGTAATACAAGAATGTCATTAAATTTCATATCTTGTACTTTCAAATTTAAATTAGATAGTAAGTCTAATTTTGTCTTTATCACAAGTAAAGAACCCCCCACATTTTAAATATTTTCTCAAAAATATTTTTCAAGTATTTGAACTTATTTTCCACATATTTTTTTCCATGCTTTCAAATTGTATACCATCAAAATACACATTGGCAACATGAAACCTTCTTTTGGAGATTGAATCCATAGAAACACCCATTACAGGAACAAAAAATACTAATTTTATGTTACTAGTATTTTTTTCCCTTTCTGTTACAACTAGACATGCCACTTAGTAGTTAGAATACTAACAGTAAAGATTCAATCTTTATACAACTTGTTTCTAGTTTAACGATGAAGTTTTTATATTCTTCTAATTGTTAACCAAATGAACCTTGAATTCTAATGAAGTTTTTATATTCTTCGAATCAGTTTCACATTCAGACGGAGTAGTAAACCCAAAAGGTTTTAATCTCCAGAAACCTCAAATACAAAACTATTTCTAGCTAACGATGAGGATTTTATCTTTTTCAAATCATTTAGTCTTAATATTCCTGACGAAGATTTTGTACTCTTGAAGTCAGAATATTCATTCAAACAGAGTATTTAACAAATTATGAAGTTTCTATATTCTTCAAACCAATGCACAATCTGATTTGTTCATGAAGTTCTTATATTCTTCAAACCAAAGGAGTAAAAATATCATAAGATTTTAGTTTCCAAAAGTCAAACACAATCAAATTTCACATGGAGTAGAAAACTACAAAAGTTTTTTTTTCCTCCTCTAAACAGAATACATATTATAATAATAAAGACATATTCTGAGATCATCACATAATGACCATCTATCCTAACATTTATGAAATAAATCTAATAACTTATAATGGATAGAAAAAGAAAATAATAATCAAGGGAAATAAAGATAGAACCTGATTTTTACTCTCATTGAATCATATTCTATCTGTCAGCAATGATTCCACGCAAGTCACTTTTTTTGCTATTTTTTTTTCTTTTCTCGGTTTCCATCATATTCCTATTTTCCTCAAGAAGACATTTAATTTCAATAAGAAACTAAACTCATGTTCAAATATTGTTAGGAGACAACATTGTTCATTTACTTCTTTTCATAGTTATATAAAAACCAAGAATATAAGAAAAAAATTAAAGTGCATATCTTAACCTTTATGCACAAAATAACTTCTTTTTTAACTGAAGGGGTGCAATGCTTCAATGCACTTGGGAAGAAAATAAAAATAATCTTACCCATCCAAGGAAAACATACTACAGAATATATACTCGAACATATTAAAGTAGTACTAATTCATCCCAATTCTCTTTTATCATATGATAAAATAATTCTCTTTTTCTTCTTCTTTTTTCCACAAAAAGAACACAAAAATAAAAGTAATTTCCTTACCACAAAAAATACCATCAATATTAAATTTCTTAAGCTTGTTGTCTCTTGTATTCAAATTAGCAAACCAGAAATAATAAAAGAAGAAAAGAACTATCCGAGTCCACAGAACCCATTGTGTGTCCTTAAGAAATTTAATCCCCTCAAGTACACGAGGTTGTAGATTAATTCCTCCCAAGATAAAACGGATTAACCATTAAAGAAGTAGCGGTACCTCAAACTTCAATAATTTCAACGAACTCAAAATGACAGCAACGAATCACACACACAGACACTATCGATTGATTTTGTTTTGTAAGGAATGTATGCAAGAGAAGCGAAGAATTCGATGCAAAAAAATGAGAGAAAACCTCTCTATTTATAGCCAACAAATGGTAAAGGTCACAACTCTTTGGGAAAAATACAACCTTTTAGAAAGGTCACAACCCTTTGAAAAAGGCACAACCTTTCAAACGGTCACATCTCTTTAGAAAAGACACAACATTTCATAAAGGTCACAACCCTTCAGGAGAGTCTCAATCCTTCATTTCATGTTCACACCTTTAAAACCCAACAAGAACTCAACAGGGCAGATTGGAGGGATTAAGTAGGCCATAAAGAAGAATTGCAAACGTAAGAGTATTTTGAATTGCGTAAACATTAACTTCTTTTTTTGGCAGATCATTTAGGCACTACAAAGAAGAAAAGGAATTCAAGAGCGTCTACCATATAAGGGATGAGGAAAATGCACTATGAGTGTGTGGTTGTTGTTGATATCAATTTGGGAGAGAAGAAGTATAGATGGGTATTGAATTGTAAGATAAATTAGTGTAATGTTAGTTCTATTATTGATTGTAATATTTAAATGGTTTCTTCTTGGTTCAAGGTCTTGTGTTTGAGGATATTGTTTGTTATTTGAAGAGACATGTTAAAATACTATATACTCCATAAAGTTTATTTTAAGGTTTGCCCTCTTAACCCCTTATTGCTTATGAGGAGTAAGACATGATTTCAAACGTAATTATTGGACGAACTCACACGATGGTGATCGGAAGCTGTTATTTCAAGTTATTATGGTTATGTTGAACAATTATAGGACTGTACTATATATATTTTTCTGGCTTTAATGGTTTAACGACTCATGGTTGGAATTTGGTTGTGGTTATTTTGGAGTTGAAAAGGAGGGGTGTGGTGATATGCCGAGTTTTTATTGTTGTGCAGGCATACTCTATTTGGTTGTGGTTAACTATTTTGTAGGTCTCCACTTGTTAATAGGTGCTGCAAAAATGTATGTTATGTCATTAATTTGTGGTTGTAATTTGGAGAAGAAAATGTAGTGAAGCATATGTTTAAAAAGAGTTCGACGAGCTAATCACTCTCCTCGTAATCTCTAAATTGCTACTTTGACCCTGACATGCTAATATTTTGTCTGTAATGGTTGTGTGACATGATTTTGTGTAGGCTAAGCGTTGTATTTCCTTTGAGCACGAATTTTAGAATCCTAAATCATCAAATGTTATTTTACTATTTTATTGCTAGAAAGACCTTCTGCGAAAGGCATTAGGATTGCAGCTAGCGTATTTTTGGATTCCATTATGTTGATATTCCACTTGTTCGGTTATATAGGGTACTCAACGTCTATATGTCATGTTGTTGATTCCCTTGACTATAGGTCCATGCGTATATATTCTTATTCGTTTTTAGGTGTAGTAACTTAAAAAGATTAGGGATGAGCATTAAGAATTTGAAATAAGTTCTCCTTCCTCGTGAATTTTTTTTTAAAAAAAAAACCTTAAAATAATATGTCGATCTCCAAAACTCGTAAATCTAACTTGTATGTTTAAACTACTAAAGGACATGTTTATTTGAAATACTTTCTTTTTCAAACTACTAAGGAAACATTTATAGAAACTAAGTGAAGCACCTTAAGCTCTTTATGAACATCGTCAGGTTTAAGTTACCTTTCTAAATTCGAGTTAAGTGTCCTACTTTAATCTACAAGCATATGAGGTTCAATGTGACATTTGCATGTGATACAAAAGTGATTACGAGATAATGCGAACAAGAGTACCAACGGACCAAGATTGGCAACATGATTATGGTAGCATAAATGCATTACGAATTTATGACATGACATGTTATGCATTCTACTCCCAAGATACAATTAGAAGGTACAGGGCCTATTGCCTATATTTATACGTATGAGACACAAATGGCCACAAGTTGGCGAATATGATGCCGGATAGCTACCGGAAGGCATCACCATTGCTAGCACTTGGTTGGGTATGACATGCATTTGCATCTACACATATGTATTCACGACATACGATTATGCGAGCATACCATGCATATTTAATTTATATAAGGTCGGATGTCAGCCATGGAGGCTATCAGAGTTTGTGTTTCAGGTGGTATCTTTATTACCCTTTTTACAGCAGGTATTTATGATTCTACTTTTTGCCTTACATACCAGTACATTTTTATTCGTACTGATGTTCCGTTTTCTAGGGACGTTGCATTTTTGTTTCGTGCGTTCAGATCCAGGTAGGGATTCTAATTGACCCCTCCGCTAGGATTCGGGGTTCAGCTATGAGTTGGTAAGCTCCACCTCTTCCTGGAACTTTCATAGGATGCTTACTTTTGTTGTACATATTGGGTATAATCGGGGCCTTGTCTCGACCAGTGCTTCTGATACTCTTAGAGGTTATTGTGGACACGATATTCTAGGTTTCTTTCTGCACCTTCCAATATTCATCCCCATAGGCTCGTCATGTATATATATGTATGTACAATGTATATCTTCAGTTGTTGCCTCATCGGCGACCTAGTACTTTATAATTTTTGGCTTGTCTACCTTCGTCTATATGACTTGTTGTATGACCTTAATGGTCCACGCTTAGTACTTTAGATGTTATGTTGCCAAACCTTCTAGGTCCATATTTGAGTCAGTTGGTCTGTTTTAATGGCTAACTCGATTGTATAAGGTATCGAGTGTCAGTCATGCCTCCTATTTGGGGTGTGACATTGTGGGCCCCATTTTTTTTAAAAAAAATATTACTGTTTTTTTCTCTCTTTATTTTGTTGTCTTTCCCAAATGTTTTCTTCTCCGTTGAGGCACTCTTATACCTTTCTTCTTCCATATTAGTCATTTCTTTCTTCATCTTTATCCCCCACCTCTGCACTCTACTTCCATTCCACCAGCCCTTTAGTAATCCATAAAATCCAACACCAACATCATATTATTGACGTCGATTTCCCAAATATAAACTTTCTTGTTGTTTGAGTGACTCATTATAATTTCTATTAGTTGTGATGGACAAAATGTGGGTCTATCAACTTTTTTATACAACTTTCATTTTTCATTTGAATTGTCAAAAAAATAACTTTAAAGAAAATACATACTCCCAAGGACAGATTTATGGGAGTAGGTAGGGAGGGAGAGGGTTTGAAGAAGAAAAAGTTAGTATGTTATTTATTTTTTTCAAAAAATGGTGTATTATAAAGAAAAAAACAACCATTGGGGCTGAACTTTTAAGAACACTGATGCTTGTTCTTGAAAGAAACTAGCGCCTCTTTCTCTTCTTTTCGTTCTAACTTGGATGGATGATTTTTGGAGAATGAGGGTTTTGGGTATGTCTGACTAGATTATTAGCCTTAGACTGAGTAAAATGACATAGTTTAGGCATCAAACGACGTACTTTAAGTGCCCAAAGCATAGAGGAAAAGACAAAAATGACCCTGACTTAAGCTTGACGAAGTGCCATCCACGGTGGGATTGACGGATCGTCGTTTCTAACTTGGATGGATGATTTTTGGAGAATGAGGGTTTTGGGTATGTCTGACTAGATTATTAGCCTTAGACTGAGTAAAACGACGTAGTTTAGGCATCAAACAACGTACTTTAAGTGCCCAAAGCATAGAGGAAAAGACAAAAACGACCCTGACTTAAGGTTGACGAAGTGCCATCCACGGTGGGATTGACGGGTCGTCGTTTGAACCACTGCCCGTCAACTGGGTCGTGGTTTGTACTTTGCTTGACACGGCTTCACTAAAACGAGCATAACTTCTTACCACGAGCTTTAATTTTAGCAAACTCGGTGGCATTGGAAAGAGGATTCAATTATCTTTAATTTGATAGTTCATTGGTCACCTAATTCATTTTTTGCTAAAAGATATGACCATTTGAAGTTGACCCAAAAGCCATTTTTCTCTAAATAGTTGTTGACCTTCACCTACCGTCTGTAGGTCCAACCACGGACCATATTGGTCATGCGTGGGTGGGCTCAGAGACCCCTAAGTCTGGAACCCAACAACGGGACCCCACCTACGGTCCGTAGGTCCAACCACGGACCATATTAGTCGTGCGTGGGTGGGATCAGAGACCCCTAAGTCTGGAACCCAACAACGGGACCCCACCTACAGTCCGTGGTCTGACACACGATCTGTTAGTGCTTCCGTTGGTCCTGACACCAGATCCTGGAAAGCTGCATTCTCTTCTCGAATTTGAGGTGTTACAAAGTTGATATTGGAGATTAAATAAGGCTCAATTGAGGATTCTCTTGAAATTGATTAAGTTTGAATGGGTCGAGATTGAACCCAATTCAAATTATCTTGAGTTAAAGCCTTAAAATTCTGGACAGGTTGAACGGATTACCTATAGTTGAGCTCATTTTTTGACACCCCTATACACAACGCATGCATGTAACAATAGGGTACTACTATTGTTTCTTCTTCTAATAGCGGTATTATATTCTTTTGAGGCTCAATCTATTGTTTCTTCTAATAATATTTGTGGACAGATCTGAGTCGTTGATCACATTTGATCTACAATTAAGGGAGCAAGCTTCTGACGATTTGGGACATTTAATATGTGGATAACAACTCATTGCAATTAAGCATCTAAAATATGGACATGATACAAATCAAGTTCCTTAGATAACATAATCTTATATTTTTTACCCCTCATTATTTAGAGTCCGGAGCCAAAAGGTCAAAAAAAATTGTCAAAAATTCCAAAAGTGCACATCAATTTTTTTAAAAACAAAAAGGGCAAAATCGCTCCTGACAAAGCGATTTTCCTCTGACACAAAACAAAAAATCGCTGCTAGGGCAGCGATTTTGTAAAAAAAAAAAATTAAATTAAAAATCGCTGTCCTAGCAGCGATTTTGTAAAAGAAAAAAAAATTATTAAAAATCAGCAGCGATTTTGTAAATTTTTTTTTTTATTAAAATGGCTGCAATTTTAAGTCAGAAATTTTTTTTCCTTATACATCGCTTCAGGGGTAGCGTTTTTCATGCCTAGTGCTATTATTTTCATGCCTATTGTTAATTATTAATAATATAAAAATGATAAACAAGACAAACAGTATACTCAATAAAATTTTTGAAGCATGAGGAAAATTGAATTATATATCATAAATAATAATAAAAGATTATTAAATTAAAAAAAAAACTTTTAAAAAAAAAATTCTTAACCAAAATCCCTGACAAAAGTTGTCATACGATTTTCAGGAGCGATTTTCTTCTGACAAAAGTTGTCGTACGTTAAAAAAAATAAAAATCGCTGCTAAGATTGCTGCCTTAGCAGCGATTTTCAAAAAAAAAATCTTTTTTTCTTGATTTTGGTTAAGAATTTAAAAAAAAATAAAAATTAATATTCTTTTATTATTATTTATGATATATAATTAAATTTTCCTCATGCTTCAACAATTTTATTGAGTATACTATCCGTCTTGTTTATCATTTTTATATTATTAATAATTAACAATAGGCATGAAAATAATAGCACTAGGCATGAAAAACGCTGCCCCTGCAGCGATGTGTAAGGAAAAAAAAATTCTGACTTAAAATCGCAGCCATTTTAATTTTTGAAAAAAATAATAATTTTTTTTTACAAAATCGCTGCTGTGGCAGCGATTTTTCATTTTGTGTCAAAGGGAAATCGCTTCGTCCGGAGCGATTTTGCCCTTTTGGCTTTAAAAAAAATTGATGTGCCTTTTTAAATTTTTGACAATTTTTTTTGCCCTTTTGGCTCCGGACTCTCATTATTTAACTAGTATCTTGGAACTCTAAGGATATTATAATGTTTGTTAGACAAATTTTAAGGTTGTCTTGGGCTGGAGGGATGTGGGGCAGGTTAAAGTGGGTTAAAAACTAATTAATGCGGGGCAAGGCGGGTCAGGTTACTAGTATATTTGATTTTATGTGGGTTCAAAATTAATTTTAACTTTTTATATTTTTTTTTTCAATAATATATTTTTATATGTTATAAGAGTAGTAGAGCAATATTTATTAAGATGATTTCTTTAAAGCTATTAAAATATTCAAGATAGTAAATGGAAATAGTTCAATAAAAAAAAATAGCAAGCTCACTCTTATTCCAGAAATCAGAGAGACGAATGATATACTTTATTATTATTATTAGATAATTATATATAATTATTATGAAAAAAAAATACAATTTCTTACATGTTTCTCAATTGAACTCTAAAAAATAAATTTTTAGGTCATTATCTATTACATAAATACAACTTTATGAAAAAAAAATTATTTTTATAAATTTTATTTTTAGTATCAAACTTAACTATAAAAAAAAATTATTAAAAAAATTATGCAGGGCGAAGCGGGGTGAGATGGGTTAAAAATGAAAAAAGTTGTTATGTAGGACAAAATGAGATGGATTAAAAAATTTGCCGGTTAAGCTAAACCCACCCCATCCCGCCCCATTGACATCCCTACACCTAGCACGCACCTTAGCATCTTGACACTTGTTTAACGCGTCAATTAAGGGAGAGACAAAACAAACCACCTAGGCTTCAAGAACTAGTGCCTTTAACAACACTGAGTACACCCATCTAAATCCTATACAACTAGTGTTGAACATGCATTTTTATCTAACACTGTGTCGAAATGCATTATAGAGCTGGAAGAAAACCATTCTTCAGGTACCATATCATGTTATTTGAACAAATTAAGCATAATATCATTAGTAAAGATCACCACCCAGTGCAAAAGTTGGTAGAGATTAGCAGATGGAGGGACTCGAGAAAGACAGACTGCTCAGAGCTTCTTTAAACAAAGCATGAAACATAGTAGCTTTACGCGAGGTCCCCCAACTACAAATACTCACTTGAGAAGTCATAGAACCCTCAGTAGAACTGTATGTAAATCACTTCAGATACCATAGGCTTTCACCACCGATACCACTAGACTATAAGCCTTGGTAGTACGACCTTAGTTGTGCAAATAAACAACAATAGATAGGCAACCAAAAACTCTTATATCTCACCTCTGACTGATTAATGAGACTCTTCTGTAAAGATAGACCTAAAGGTCTCCTAGTTTGCACAATATCAACAAACATTAATGACACACAAATATGACAACTTCAAAATGGAAGAGGTTCCGAGGTTCTAACATTACAGCATTCAAGGTAACATATTCCGATAGTAACATGTCCAGAAGCGAGCATGACATACTCAGGAGTAAGAAACGAAAAACAAAGACAAAAACTAGCATACCCATGCAAATTACTCGAATCGTTTATATTTTTTCCATCAAAGACAATTCGTGATATGTGTACACCAGGATGAAACAATTAACACATGCATTCCGCTTGTAATCTATTAAAATACCGGTGAAACTTTCCCTTTTCAAAGGATGGCCAAAAAAGAAAATAAATGAAAATATCCGAAACTGTGTTGGCTATTATTTGTCCTATGTTTACCTCCACAAGGATAATATCATTTGTGCTGCAAAAAGAAAAGAACAGAAAGAAAAAGTAGGAAAGCAGTATATTGTAACTGAGAAGTTAATCTTGATTCAGTCACTAGATCATGCAAAAGGCCAGGCTCCTAGAAACAGGTTCAGACATCCATTGCATCTGTTTTTCAATTCTTTCATATGCAAAAGGTCATTTAAAAGAGAGGGGGGGGAGGGGGGGTTAGCCATAGCACTAAACCTAACCTGCCTGTTAGTTCTTTCGGATGCAGGTGCATGTTGGATTCCTCCAAAAGTAGTGCATTTTTGGAGGATCCGAAAAGGGTGCAGCGACATGTTTGGAGAGTCCTAGCAACAAGGAAACAGGTCCCATATCTCACTGAAGTTAAGCCTGTTACCTTGCTAGAAATTGACACAATGATCGATCATGTCCACATTCATCCAAATGCCATTCATAATGACAACTCTTTTCAGATACAGGTCAAAGAAATACCAAACTGCATAAAGCACGACAAATCCAAAGCAGACAACTAGAGTACATAAACAGTCTCGGCACTCAACTAAAAAGATGTTAAATTAAGT
This sequence comes from Solanum acaule, assembly GCA_036250505.1. Taxonomy (NCBI): domain Eukaryota; kingdom Viridiplantae; phylum Streptophyta; class Magnoliopsida; order Solanales; family Solanaceae; genus Solanum; species Solanum acaule. The sequence continues at coordinate 3,783 of JAJOOR010031675.1, read as the reverse complement.
GATTCAATTTCATCCACCCTGACAAAGAATGAGCAGATGCTTTGCCTCGGATATATTCTCAATAAGGAGTTAAAGGACGGTGATATCTCTCCCTCTGCTTCTCCCTCACTTTTTAGAGGGCACAAGTAAAATACCTCCAAACTTAAGAACTTCCCCCATAATTTATAAAGCCCCGAGCAGTAACCAGAAATGATCCTCCTACCTCCCATCTTTTTGTTTTTGTTACCCACAAAAAAGGTTCCTGCAAACTGTTGCTAGGAATCTTGACCATGTTTTATAACTCGCAGAAGCAATTAGACTAGAGTACTGACAACAAATGGAAAGATTTCATATTCACCGGTTTGGTTTCTGATGAATTTACTTTATTTTTCTAAGATTTTTCTCTTTTTATTTTATTCATTGGGTGCATCCTGCGATCGAAGAGAAGAACAATGTAAACAAGCAAACTAGACGTTCAGGTATTGTATCTCAGAGTTAATTCACAGTGGTTCTCTTAATGTTTTAACAAATAAGCTCCATGATTCCAGTAAGCACACAGCACAAGCACAGAACCTTCCCAATTTCTCGTCTCTTCTCATCGGTTAACTAACAAAACTACCGCACAATAGTTTTCTGACCCATCAAACAAGAACCAGTGTAGAATTCCTGGAATCTCATATACAAAGATCAGAAAACAAATAATCGTTCTTGAAAGCAACCTCGTGGTAATGATCTTAGAGTGATAGCCTACTTTCTACAAATAGTACAAGGGTCTAAGAGATTATGCAGTCAGGATCTTTGGTTAGTAAAGCTTAATTCAAGCCAAAATTTTCACTAGCTGAATCATGCCCACAAGCTTACAGTTCACTCTTTTCTCTATATTATTGAACAAATCAAAGAAACACAATGCGGTAAAGAAAGAGCACAGAGAATAAATAAAGTGGCAAGAAATAAATATAGAATAAAGAAGGCTCAAGTGCCACTCTTTGACTTCCTCACACGTCCTGCAAATATATATGAACTTTAGCCTTCGTTGAATTTTCTTTAGACAACCTGTAACGTAAATAGTTACAAGATAAAAGCTCAAAAGATTGGATCATCCTGTTGTCCATCTCAAGACAGAAGTTCCAGCCAGACCAAGTGCTTCCCTCGCTCCAGCAATGCTTCAATTCAGGTGCCAAATCATTAAGGCATGCATCTAATCACCAGTTGGCTCTGCCGAGAAGAGGGCAGCACTCTAAACAACAGTTAATTTTTCTTAATTTAAACTTTTTCCTATTCATTTGTCCATAGAGTTATAGTTTATGTTTATAGTTATTATCCTTGAAGGTACATTTCTGGTGTTCCATTTTTTTCTTCATTTGCGCACGTCTTCAATGATGTCCTTCACTTTGCTCTTAAAGCCCCAAAAGAGCTCAACGCTCCTTGATCCTTTTCTGCCTCAAGTTCAATCTCTTTGCACATAGAAACGCATTATTGCTGGCTTGACATTGAGCTTGTGCCTTTAACACTGGTTGAAATATATCTTTTTCAAAACAACTTATACTCAACTTGTATTGCTTGACTCAGTCTCAAGCAATGGACTAAATAGCCTGGCCAAGCTTCTGCGAAGCCAAAAGTGTTTATTTAGAAAATTGAGGTGTTTGGCCTGGCTTTTAGAGGAAAAATAAGTGGTTTTAGTAGCAAAAGTTGTTTCCAAAAACTAAAAAACAAAAAATAGCTTTTCCCGGCAGCACTTTTAAACTTCAGTCGAGCAAAATTACTGCAATAATATTGGCAAAGGTGCTTTTCAAATTGATTAGCCAAACATAGATACGACTCTCCAAAGTACTTTCCGGAAAGCACTTCTGACCAAAAGCACTTTTTAAAAATAAGCAAATTGCTGACTTCCTGTGCTTGTCATATTCTCATTTTGACTTTTCACTCTCATGAATGAAAAACGAAAGCACAACGGGTAGAAACAACAATAAAGCATTTCTTAGAGGGAACATCAAATGAACTTACTAATACGTTCAACTATCTCTTTCTAATTTTATTTTTGAGAATGGATATTCATATGTTAAACCGTTAATTATCAATAAGATTATGCCACAATGTTGCCCAGCTATTATAACAAAGTATCCTCCCTTCTAGGAGGAGCTTATTCCCTAATCACCTTCCCTATTGTAACTGAATGCAAATGAAAGATCCTCGCCGAAGAAACCTATATATGCTATTCGAAATGACATATGGTAAAGTTATGACTTCGTGACAGGATAAACATCAAAACTTTAACTTAAATACGCCACAACAAGTCAATCTCTTTGGCATTACAAGAGAACCTTCACATACTCATGTTCTAGATAATGGTTTGTTCAAGGGTAGAAAGTTGGGAGGGGGAGGGGAAGTATTGCTGATATATTTTTCCCCTCGGAAATTAGTTTAGTTTCATCTCATTACAGATTTACCTCCTACTTTGCACCATCACATTCAATTGCAAGGGTTGAAAAGTTGGTGTTGAGACTCAGATCACATGTAAGGGTTCCCATTTTTAATTGCACTCTTTTATTACTAATAGAAAACATATACTGTTGTTTCCCCTCCTCTTTAATTCCACTCTTACCTTACCATTTTCCACAACAAACAGCACAAATTTGGTGCAAGCTGCCACTTAAGACTACGAGATTTATGATGAAGTTCCGTATCACCCTCAATAGAGGTGAGACCAGTGTTATGAAAGGCGACGAGCACAACAAAACTCTAAAGGTTCACTGAATCCTTAATGAAGAAAGGTGCAAATAGACAAAAAATACAAATATGCATGAGCAGTCCAAGACTACTAATTATAAGCACGACTAACAAATATATAGACAAAGAATATGAAAAATTATGATAAGTGAAATACCAATTGTTTAGTGTCACCTTTTCAGGATTATGCTCATGGGCAAGGAAAAATAAGTGATAAAGCCTTGATGACGACATTGAAGCGCCCGCTAAGCAAGCAAAGCACCCAACATGTTTTGCACCTTGCTTCAGGGCTCAAGCACGCCTTTGACAGCACTGGGCGAGACAAAAATCAAACTGGATAGTGCTATACAAATCATTTAACAAATCTGTGAAGCCTAGTTGGCATGTTAATAAGCCTACTGATGAGGTTTCCACATTATAGAGAAAGAGAATCTCGAGATGAGCTACTGGAACATGTACTAATGCCTTTCCTCAAGAATAGAACAAATACAAAAACCCATTATCATTTAGCACTTGGAAAAATATCATTTAGTATGACGAGAAAGTTAGTTATGATTAAAGAAAATGATGAGGAACTCTAGCTTTCCTGCCTTTGTCAATCAGAAACTATCTCACTTATGTGAAGCACAAGGCTGAAATATGTAAAAGACATGCTAATAAAAGAAAACAAAAAGATTTTCTGCCACTAAATTTACATTTTGACAGCGAGTACCATAACTTATGGTCCAGGATCTCATTTTATGAGAGAGGACTCACTCTAGTTCACAATATGTTGGGGCAGCTTTCAGGTACCTGCATAAAAAAGTTAAGATATACAATTAAATCACTATTAAATAACAATGAAAAAGGAAGTGAATAAGGTCGCTTCTCTGCAACTCACATTCTAAAAGTTGCATTTTCCACATAGCTGCCTACGAGGCAAAGAATGTCATCACATCTTCATCAAGGAATAGTTCCAAATCACCAGTATCTAACGGATTTGGGACATCAAGCTCAAAGTTAAACGGACTGCTGAGTCTAGCATAATCTGGAGAGCCACTAGTGATCGGAGATACAAAATGCATCTCAGCTGGTCTG
>JAJOOR010031674.1:0-11012 GCA_036250505.1 Solanum acaule | reverse complement strand
CCCCCCCCCCCCCCCCCCCCCCCCCCCCCCCCCCCCCCCCCCCCCCCCCCCCCCCCCCCCAACTAGAGCCATGCCATTTAATTGGACAAAACTGGCTAATTAGAGACATAGGCGACCCCAAGCTAGGTCCATTAGTGTATAACGACATTATTGAGCCAATTGGATTGATAGCATAGGTGGCCCCAACTATTAATGGAGGAGAAATTGTGGCATTTTGTATAGTTTAGGGGTAAATTTGACCCTTTGCCCTTGATAAATTATCACTTGCTTGAGTTTGGTTCCAAATATGTTTTCAACTTTTGCTCTTAAGAATCCTAGATTCATGATGCAGAGAGCTCTTATTAAAAGAAAATTGCTCAATGAAAAAAAGTTCCTCTCTTGACCAAACACCTACCTTCTATTATTAGCATGCAAATTTTAAGTAAAAAACCTTATGTTAATACGTAAGTTGCTCAGACTCTTCACTTTTGGTGCTGCACCCGTGCCGATTTGGTCAACCAATTTTGGGTACTTTGACCAAATCGATGGGGAAAGTCTGGACAATTTTAATGATTTTTGTAATCAATACAAAAGCTAAGGTGAAATTGAAGGAAATAGAATACCTTTTATATAGAAATTTCTATGTCACTCATTTTCCTTTGATCTCCTTCCAGAATTCTCCTCAAGTTCTCCACATAATATCTCATAATTTAAGTTTTATAGCTCTAATTTTAGATAGTCTAATTATTTTTAGGTGAATCCCCGCACCCGTATCCATAAATGGATCCGTATCCCCGAATCTTAAAAATTAGATCATAAAGGATCGACCTTTAGATCCGCACTCGTATCGGACACCCGCACCCGAGTCCAAGCACTTAGGTTAATACTTTCTATATAACTATAATTCTATCCTATGTTCTTACTTTTTGGTGGAGTTTGCACTCAAGTAGCAAAAATATAAAGGGGTATTTCTAATGATATTCAATTTGCAAATTGAATGCGTGATGCATAGAACAGTCATCTTCACTGGAAAACTAGAAAAATAGCCAGGATTACCTGAGCTAAGAGCGAGGTTAAGTGTATTGTTCCACGTTCTAGGAGGTCAAACATGATTGCCACAAAATCATTCAAATGAACTCTACCTTTGTGTGGATGCCATGATATTTTGCATAGATTTTAATATTCAACAGAGCTTCTTACATGCTGTAAGCAAGTTTACATCAATTTTCTTCTTGTTTGTTGAATGAGCAAATGTAAATTGTGATTCTTTACGTGTTTCTACTCGTCCTAGTTTTTACTTAAGTGTACATTTTGAAAAAAATATAGTTTCTGCTAAACTGATGATGTATCATATATGCATAGGTAGAGGGAAGGATCATTAAGTCTCAGATCTGGGACACGGCTGGACAGGAGAGATATAGAGCCATTACAAGTGCATACTATAGGGGTGCTCTTGGTGCTCTTCTGGTATATGATGTGACAAAACCCATTTCCTTTGAAAATGTCAGCCGGTGGTTAAAGGAACTGAGGGATCATGCAGACTCCAATATTGTGATTATGCTGATTGGAAACAAGACAGATCTGAAGCATCTGCGAGCAGTTGCTACAGAGGATGCTCAAAGCTATGCTGAAAGAGAAGGGCTTTCTTTCATAGAAACATCAGCCTTGGAGGCAACAAATGTTGAGAAGGCTTTCCAGATGAATCTTTCGGAAATTTATCGGATAATCAGTAAGAAGTCACTCTCTTCAGAAAACCCTGCACCTGCTAACATTAAAGAAGGGAAGACTCTTGTTGTTGGAGCAGAGGAGATAAACACCAAGAAAGCTTGTTGCTCTGCATCTTAATGATTCATCACTTCTTTCAATCCGCTGTTTGATTCCTTATTTTCAATCGATTGCTTTTATATTTGTTTTATATTTTCTATCAATTGTCTTGATCCTTTTGTTATAATTATTGTAATTAAATTTTGAACTTGTTCTTGATTTATTCTATGTAATTTTGCTATTCTCAAGTGATGAGAATCAAACCTGCAACACACTTGTTAGTGATTGAAGCTTTACTATTCAGTTTCAGAGATGGCATACGGTTCAGTTTACCGAAGCCACTTCTTCTAGTACTCCCTGTAGTCCATAATATTTGAATTTTTTAGTCTATTTTAATGTTCAAAATAAGTTATTTGTTCAATAATGAAGAAAGTTATTCGAAATTTATTTCATTTTTGCTCCTCATTACATTTTCAAGGTGATAAGTTCAAAAAAGTTAATTGTTCATATTTATAATTTTACTTTGAATTATTTTTATTTTCAAGAATAGTTAGAGAATAATTAAAAGGGAAAAAGTGGAAAGTGGTGTTCAATTTATGTCCTAATTTTTTTTCTTAATGAGTGTGCATTGCCTCACAAATTTGATTAATATGCACTAAAAAGAGTATGTAACGATCTGCTCCGTTGTTGTAGCAATTCAAAATTGATGTATTTGATTAGAGTTTGCCTGGGATGAGAATTGGTGAAAGATTTAGGCTACACCAGTTTTGGCGAAAATCAGGTGTGGTGGGTTTATGAACCGTTTGTGATTAGTGGTATAGTGTTTGAGTATTGTGATTCATGATTATGTTAGTTGAGAGGATTAGTGATCCATGAAAACTATCAGAAAGAAAAATAGATTAGTAGAACTCCGATGAGACATTCTTGTGTTGTCCTAAATTCCTGGTGTGTTGTGAAATGGGGGAGTTTGGGGAGATACCCCTAGCTACCTCTATCCTCATGGGACCCTATGGTACCGCTATAGCGGAAGGCTTCCGTCGCGGCGACTTCAACTAAGTCGAGGACCACCATAACGACCATCTATTCATCGTAGAGGTCTCAACCAAGCCAAGGACCGCCGTAGTGGACATCTGTCTGGTGTAGAGGCCTCAGCCAAGCAGTTGATTTGGCCGCCATAGCGGCCTTCAACAACCTGAAAAGAGAGAACTAAGCGGAATCATAGTCTCAAGTAGAAATCTCATATAATGCCGAAAAGAGTACAAAATCATAAATGCAAAAAAATAAAATACTATGTCTGACAACAAGCCTCTACTACATAATAAGTGACTAGGAAAAACCTTAGCTCACTTGAACAATCTGAGAACTGAAAGAGTCTGAAAGAAAATAAAAGAACTCATAATGTGTGGTTATGTCCTCGAAGCATGAGGATTCACCAAATTTGGATAAAGGTGACAAGGATTTGTGCCAATCGCAAGCTGGATATGGAGCGTCAGATCCTATATTATAAAACAATATAGGCACAAGAGTTGTATGCGGTCAACACTCTAAATGTACTGAGTATAACAAAAGATGCATGAATATAAACATAATAACATGATAAATCTGAGAACATGATAATGCATGACCAAGTAAATATGACAATGATGACATGATTTGATAAGCTGAGTTCATGAAACATAGTACAATATTTTGAAAATCATATCATAAGTATAAGTCATAATCATAGTCATATTCTTTTGTGGGAGGTGCCGTTAATCGACATAAACCATATGAGCTATAACATGAATCTCAGTGTACTACTCCCACACTGAAAAGAGAGTGCCTTACTTGCCAGGTAAGGACCATAATCTTAAGTTTATGTGGATCTACTAGCTAAAGTCAAGCCTCTACTAATGAGTGACATACTAGGGAGTCAAGCCTCTACTAATGGGTGACTCATCTCATCCTACGGTGGCACGTCGAGACAAGAAGATTTCTACTAAAGGTCTCATGCCTCTACTAATGGGTGAACCTTCATCCCAAGGTCCACTCGATGCTAAGTAACTTCTAAAGGAAAACATACATAATCATATCATATTCTTATTCATTGTCTTTGAAATGATAAGAATCTAGTAATACCAAATCAATCATGAAGACTTATAATCTTAAGAATAATTCCTTTAAATTATGATGATTTCATAACATAATCAATTAATAAGAGACACTTATCTAAAACATCTAAATCATGATAATATTTTTATAATAAGAATAACTTCAATCGGAAGCATTCTGTTTCATAAAACATGCTTGATACTTTATCTAAAAGCATCCTTGATTCATAAGTACTTCAATTCATAATGCATACATATATCTTCAAAGCTTGATTTCATATCAAGGTCACTTGTTTAGCATAGGTTCATGTAAAAATCATTGAAAGCATTTAAATATGATCAAATGATGCATAATAAGTTCATTTATGGAGAGAAAATTGTACTTCAATTGAACTCATGGAAGAATCATGAAAACCCCTAGAAATTTGGATAGAAATCATAAGTAGAAATTTAGGTATCTTTTGAGATTCAATGGATGAAAAGTATCCATTGATGAACTTTCCACATACCTTGAGAAATCCTAGCTTGAAATCTGTAAGGGATACTTGGAGCTTAAAGAACCCTAGAATCTCCTTGAGGGAATCTTAGAGAAGAAGACTTGAGAGCTTTGGGAGTTTGAGAGTGAAAGAGGGAGGTTTTGAGAGTAAAACGGTTATAGGTATGAGGAATAGGCTAGAAATGACTTAGTTTACCAATTAAAAGGATAGGAAAATACCCAATTAACCCCCACTACAACTGTTGAATCCTCTTTTACGGACACACTCTATGGTCCGTATTCCTTTTTATAGACCGTACTGGTCGTCTGTGAATCCAACTCCTGAAAATCCATTTCTCTAGTGAAGAACCACGATCGGCCAACCATTAGTCGTGGTCCATAGTACGACTCGTACACTGCCATTCGTAAACCCAAGGTACTACAATCACTGGGTTCTGAAACTCGAGTCCATGAGACCCAACCAAGGGCTGTCTTCCCCTCTACGGTCCATACAACTCATCTGTATAACCCAATCCATTGACATATTCACTTTTTGAAGTTCACCACTGCAAAACCCAACTACGGTCCGTACACCCATCCACGAGCCATCCTGTTGACTTGTAAAAAGTCATCTGAGACTTAAAACTTTCTCCAACTTTTAGGACATCATCTATGACTGACAATTACGAATCGTGGAACCAAGTACGATCCGTACTTTGCCCTCGTGAGCCAGTTGCACCAACAACTTTCTACAACATTTTCCTTTCCAATTCAACTTATTAACTTCTGGGGTGTTACATCATTACTTGACATTTTGGGTTACGGGTTGACTTATCTACTGATGAGTTATAGTAGGTGTCATCACGACCTGAGAAATTGGGTCGTGAAAATGATATACAATATTGACTAATGGGGATAATTATCAATAGTGATTAGTGGATGTAATAAGGATTGGTGGTGATGATTGTAACTAATGGCTAATGGTGATGTGAATTGATTTCAATGATTGAAGGTAGTGGTGGTTGGATTGATGATGATAGTTGTGAATCGTAGGTGGTGGTGATTGACGGTGGCTGGAGGCGATATTTGTGGTTGAAACGGTGGTGGCTAAAAGTAGATGGAGATCATTTTTGAAGAATGTTTTAAATAGACATTTTGATGATATTAAGACTTATAGATCTTAAACATTCAGACTCATTAAGTGATTGCAAAATAAAAAAAAACAAACACACTTAATGAATTTGATCTGGATGAATAAGATTCAGAGCTTGAAAACAAACAAACTGAATGATTCATATTTGAATAATTAAGATTAAGAGCTTCATTAAACGCAAAGAAATCATGAGGCCTAAGACCTCATTTGTTTGCACTTAATGGAGGTCTGAATCTGAATGGTTCGGACATTAGCCCATAAAATGCATTTGTTTTTTTTACTTAAAAATCTCTTAATGGGTCTGAATGAATCAGATATGTGATAGAGTCTTAGGCCCCATTTCTTTTCACTTAATGGAGGTCTGAATCTCAATCACTCAGATTCAGCCTATTAAGTGCGTTTGATTTTTAGGTCTGAATCTTAATCATTCGATTCAGCCCATTAAGTCCATTTTTTTCTTTTTAAAAAAAAGCCTCTGAATGGATTTGAAAAGAACTGAACGAATCAGATCTGTAGGAGAGTTTTAACAACATTCAAACTTATTTAATACACTAGAAAAAAATCACGTCTTCTCTCTCTCTCATTGCGCGACTTGCTCTGTCACCCTACGAACTTTCTTCCTCTCTTTTCTCAACCAAACACCATTTTTTCCTCTTGAACTGGTAAGTTTTCATAACCTTTACAAGTATTTTCTTATATTAACAATTTTTTTAGGTTGTATTGATTTTTGTCAAGAACTTTTGTTGTAAATAATATTTTTGGGTGTATTGATGTTTATCAAGAACTCAAGATTTTTGAGTAAAAAAATAGTAGTCATTATTAAAAACAACAACTATATATGTACATATCTGAGGTCTCTTATGAAAATTTAATTTGTTTAGGCCAAAGACTTCACCAATACCCTTTACAAATTTGTGTACAACTTTTGTTTGAAGGTTGTACTGCAACAAAAGTTCATGATTGGAGTCCAAGTTATACCTATATCTAGTACGTAGGTGACAAAAATGATGGAGCTCCTAATAATTCTTCATCCCAATCTTCTATTTTGGTTGAAAGAAAAGTTTTGAGGAAGAAATTGATGAGAAGATGAATATTGCTTGGAGTTATTGATTAAAAAAATAGTGTACATAGCTTTAAAGAATGCAAATAAAAAAATTAGTTGGACTTGGATAAGAAGAACCATTATACAATAGAACTGTTAGTATATTTTGTGAAGATGACAGCTACCGAAAAGCATGATAACACTAGAGGTTCACAAGTTAGAGAATTGATTTAAGATCATTAAAAAAATAGAAATTCTTTAATTTTTCTGATTAGCTAGAATATATGTTAGGTATTGATGATGTGAAACCTTCTTTATTATCTTTCGACTAGTATCTATCATACTTATTGAACTTTTTGATATCATATTATGCCTATGAAATATTTTTTTTCATGATATATTTCTTATAAAAATATGTTCATGTAGAATTCTTAGAAGAAATCACGTTACAATAATTTTTATATCGATATATAATTTTTATTTGCATATCATATGATTTTTTAATCAAATATAAATATTTAAAATATTATTTTTTTATTGAAAAGTAATACTTTCTTGTTGAAATGAAAAATTTTCTAATGTTTAATTTCATATGCACATTAAGATATTGAAAACAGACAATCTTATTCATTTAGTGTTCAGATCTAGAGACTACATCTTAATATTCAGTGTTCAAATCTACAGACTACATCGTAATATTTAGATGTGTATTCAGATCTAGACATCCAGATCTTAATGCCATCTTAATATTCAGATGCTTATTCAGATTCAGATGTCTTAATCTTAATGGAAACAAATGAGGCCTTATTCTCATTCAGACCCTTTTAAATACACTTTTATTTTCAGAAAAAAAACTGTGGTCCATATTTTTTTCGTAAAAAACAAATCAAGTATTTCTCATTCTCCAACTTTATTAATTATCCAAATTATTTTCTTTAAATTTTAAATTTTTGTTCTTCTTGCTTGTTTATCAAGAATTGATAAAATTATTGTAAAATTTTGTTTGATTAAAGTGCAAAACAACTTCATAAATATGTGTTGTTAAAATAAAATAAAAATGACTTCATTTTTTTCTAACAATTATTTTTATTATTATAATTTATATGTAGTCCACACAGTTCCACTTTATTTTTATCAAACATAAAATATTTATTTATAATTTAAATATCTTAACATTTATCAAAGAATGTCATTTTTTTCTAATATTTTGTTAATGTAATATTTAACTATTATTTTTTGAATCATAATAAATATTGTGTTTACATACACACACACACACATATATATATATATATATATAAAATAAATGTACAAATGAAGTAATAAAGTAAACTAAGAATGCTCATAATAATTCTTCAAATATAATTTTAAAATCCTTCTAATTAAAATTGAAAGAAAAAAGTATTCTTTGAATCTATTTTACAATAGAATGTTTTTCTCTTTAAGATTAATCAAATAAAAATTTAATTATTATAGTATATTACCTATTTTATTTTCCAAGTTATCAATTAACACTTAATATTATTATTCTTTTGTCTCTAATAAGAATAAAAAAACACAAATTAATACACTAATCATGTTTTGATCATATAACTTATTGGTGATCAGAAAAGTAAATTAATTGAAGTTAATTAAAATCTAGGAAAAAATTGACAATAACAAATGCATAATTATAATACAGAAAATTGCATAATTAGAAACTATATGCAATCTTTTCATTAAATTAATACAAATAATAAAACAATACATATTAACTATATATTCATTTTACCTAGAAAAATAAATAAATATTGTACCATGGTAAAAAATTTCTATTATCCATAGAACTTTCTATAATTTAATATTAGGAAAAGTTTTACCAACGACTCTTTTCACTTAAAATATTGAGAAACAAGAATTAAACCACCCCAAATAAGGGTATTCGTGAGAATGATCCACAGTAAAATTGATTTAAATTTTGAAAAAAGTACACAAATTGTAACGATATAGAAAAGCCAATGGGAAAGAATTGGGGACAGAAAACTTTTGAGTAGTAACTTTGGATTTCCCAACCTAGTCCAGATTTGGACGAAATCAGAGTCGTTATGGTGTAGGGAAATATGGTAACAATTGGGTGACTTATTTATGATTTTGATTACATGAGTGGTTAGATAAGTCGTTAAGGAATCTGTACGACTTTATAGAATTGAATTCGGGTGAGTAGAACTCCCGGAATCGATCTTAGCGTGAACGATATTTTCTAAGCGTCGTTGGTTAAAGGTGTGTTGTGAAATGAGGGTCTTGGAATTATTAAAATAGCTCATTGGTTCCGTGCAAGCTGTTGGGGCGGGATTTCTGCCGCCAGGGCGGGGCTGTTGTAGCGGGGTGAGGACCGCTGTGGCGGGTCCGACGCGACTTAAAGTCGTAAATAAACCCCAAAATATCTTTATTCTGCACTTTTCAACTTTTAGAGCTAAGGAACGACCCCAGACGAGTTGTTGACCCTTTTTCACCATTCTTGAGGCTAAAGGTAAGGTTTTAACTCCCCGAATCCATTTTTTGATCCGTAGAACATAGTTTCTTGGGTAATTATTAATGGGGAAGGGTTTTGATCTGTGATTTATGGTGGAAGAAACCCTAATATGGGTGTGGGGATCAAGGGTTTGGCCTAGGGTTGATAATGTTGATTATAATCCGGGTAATTAGGCCTTGTTTATTGATCCTTGCGTTAATTGTATGTTTTTAGACCACGAACAAGCGGGAAGAATCTGAAAAGGAAAGATTCAAGTGCCTTAGGAGATTCAAGCTTGGATTCGAGGTATGTGATGGTTGTGATTTTATGTTGGTGGGATATATGTGCTCATTATAATGCATGTATGTATGCGAATGTTGCATTATTGATCACCCTAATCGTAAATGAGGATAATTGAATAATTATATGCCATGAATCACCTCTTGTTGTATGATTGTGAGAGTAAACATTGTGATTGTAATTGTGGTTGTTGAATGGATCGGTTGCCACATTTCGACATATACATGGGATCGGTTGCCACGTTCTGGCATAAATATGGGATCGGTTGCCACGTTCCGGCATAAACATGGGATTGGTTTCCACGTTCCGGTATAAACATTGGATTGCTTGCCACGTTTCGGCATAAATATGGGATTGGTTGCCACGTTCTGACATAAACATTAGATCAGGTACCACGTTCTGATATGCTAACAATTTGGGCGTAGGTTCCATGAGAGGACCGTTGAATTAGGTTTCGTGAGAGGACCATTGAATTATGTTGTGTATGTACTTGTAATGATTACGTTCATATCTAATGATGATTGATATTGTAAGACTGTATGTTGCTCTAAATTGATAACCAATGTGTATTATTGAGGACGTGTGATGCTACATTGATCCTGAAAAGATGACTAATATTGTATATGTTCGGTATATGCCTGTTTTATAATGTTGTGGTTATTTGCATGTGTTTCACTTATTGGGATAACCGCGTGATCCTACCAGTACATTGTGGTTGTATACTGATACTGCACTTGCTCTTTCTTTGTTGAGTACAGGGCATTCACGTGGCTATTGATAGACCTCAGCTAGGTGACTATTGAGCATGATCGGATTCAAGGGTGAGCTAGTTCTTTCAGGCTGCCATGGATCTCTCTTGTTTAAGTCCATTCTTGTCACGCCTCGAGCTACCCCCAAGACGCGAACACAGGACCTAGGACCACAAGTGATCCCAAGCTAACCCTGCTGGCCTGATCATGAGCATACTAAAGATAATAAATTGATGCGGAAGCTAAATCATGAATAAAAATGAAAAGATGGGGAATACCCATATACTATAACTGATATAAATGAAAACTGATGAGTTTAATACAAAGAAGATATTAACTCAATACTAAGCTGAATCTAACTATGTCTGAAATAAGCCTCTAAACTGACTAGAAATGTTGGGACATGCCCCAACTAGGTCTAGCAAAACTGAAACTAAAGACTAAAAGCGATAAAGATAAATATGTCACTAGTCCTCGAAGAATGAGGACTCACCACTGATGCTGCTGAACTGAAGATCGGGAACCGACCTAAGCGTGATCTGGATGCTGAGAACCTGAACCTACATCACGAGAAGATGTAGTGCACGTATGCGTCACTACTTGAAAGGTACTAAGCATGCAGGATAGAGTAAAGTTGAAATAACATATAACTGAACAAAGCAATAAAGCAATGAAATAATCTGATTATGATATAGATACTGAAAATACTAAATACTGAGCTAACTGATGCAATGACCAAATTTATAACTTGCTGAGACTGAATACTGACTGTACTGAAATATGGTCAATGCAATAGAGTCTGACTGAACTGTGGGAGCTACTAATAACCGACATAAAACCACATGAGCTAAATGTGGAGTCCGATGTATACGCCCCATCGAGAGGACCCAATATACCCTGCCAGAGGTATAGAGGCATGCTGGCGTGATCACTAAACTGATATTGCCCACAGAGGGGACTTACACCTAC
>JAJOOR010031673.1:0-16109 GCA_036250505.1 Solanum acaule | reverse complement strand
GGAGTGGCCTCTGTGGTGGACAAGCTGAGGGAAGCGAGACTGAGATGGTTTGGACATGTGAAGAGACGGAGCGCAGACGCCCCAGTGAGGAGGTGCGATGGGCTTGTTGTAGAGGGTACGCGGAGGGGTAGAGGTAGGCCTAAGAAGTATTGGGGAGAGGTGATTAGACAGGACTTGGCTCAGCTTCACATTATCGAGGACATGACTCTAGATAGGAAGGAGTGGAGGTCGTGTATTAAGATTGAAGGTTAGTAGGGTTAGCGTGTTGTCTTCCCTTGCGAGGGTATGGGTTGTTAGCGTTTGTAGTAGTCCTAGCCTTATGCTGTTTACTGCGTTTCACTTCTCACATTGTTTTCTTGATGTTATTGTCTCATTTGTTGATTATACACTATTTTTTTTATTGGATGTTATGTTTTATATATTTCTCTTCTTTTACTTGGATTTGATGTACTTGAGCTGAGGGTCTTTCGGAAACAGCCTCTCTACCTCCACGAGGTAGTGGTAAGGTTTGCGTACACTCTACCCTCCCCAGACCCCACCTAGTGGGATTTCACTGGGTATGCTGTTGTTGTTGTATATCAACGAACACAATTGTAACAAGTGTACATGTTCCCTATTTATTCACTCTGTATCCAGTTGTATCAACTAATATAATTATATTAGGTATATAACTGAATACATTTTGTATCATCAAATACAATTGTATCAATGAATACAATTGGTATCAATGAATACAATTATATCAAGTAGTATCAACGAATACAATTGTATCGAGTGTATATGTTCCTTGTGTATTAACTTTGTATCAATGTATTTGAGTGTATTTGCAAATTGAATATAGATTTGGATCAACGTATTCAACTATATTTTATCTTTGTTACACATATGTACCATGTGTGATATACTCTTTTAGAATACGATTGACACAATATTGTATCTCTCCTACTCGTTCAAGCATACTGAGAGTCTAAGTATGAAATCAAAGAGGAGAAGAGAAAGAAGAAGATAGGTCTCCACCATTTACACCTAATTTATATTATTAATATTCTTCATTTGTATCTGGTGAGAGACAAAGATGGAGTGGACGAGTAAATGAGAGAAAGGAGTGAGAAAGGAAAAGAGGGAAGCAGGGAGGAGAGAGATGGGCGAGAGAGGGAGATGAGAGACCCGAGTAAGAGTTTGAGAGATGATTAATTTATTATATTACCCTAAGCATAGTTATGTAATGTAATTTCTTAAATTATAATTGTATATAGTAAATATATAGCACGTGTTTGACTTACTATGTAGTTTTATTCCAAAATCATTTTGACTAAAATGACCTTATATGTATGTAATGTATCGACATTGCATTATTGTATATATATAATGTATAACTATGTATCTGTCAAGCCCTGAGCCTACACCCTGGGTAGGACTGACACTCGAGAACCATTGCTTGCTCCAAGCGTACCCTTGGCCTGACTTAACTCTTAGCAGAATACTTAAATAACAAGAAAACAATATCAAAAGATAAACTCATGCAATAAACTCAGAATGTC
Organism: Solanum acaule; assembly: GCA_036250505.1. NCBI lineage: Eukaryota > Viridiplantae > Streptophyta > Magnoliopsida > Solanales > Solanaceae > Solanum > Solanum acaule. Next base: position 14,568 of record JAJOOR010031673.1, on the reverse strand, counting down.
TTAAAAGAAACATTCAACTAGACAAAATGGCAACTCAAGTCTCAACATCAATACTAAAAATGGAAAGACTCATGAACTAACAATACTAACTGTCTATGAAGCCTCTAACAACTGAGATGGACGTTGGACAAGACCCACGACATCCTAATGAACTAAAATGATAAAGTAATGAAAAAGGGGATCCTCCGGAAGTAAGGAGGCTCACCAATAACTTTGAAGCTCAATTGGATCAACGGTGTGCTCGATGCTGATCTTGGTTACCTGTATCTGCATCATGCAGGCCAAATGACATCAGTACATTGAGTGTACGAGCATGCGAGGGGAATTCTAAAACAAGACATAAGTTTGAAAGGAACTGAATGAACATACTTGGTCTCAACTCAGCTCAACTCAACTCATTTCAATATAAAACAATAATGTAAATGCAATATAACGAAAAACTTTAATTCATGAATAACAACTCTGTGTATTTAGAAATACAATGGTAACTCAGTTTGTATGCAAGGATACAATATAAACTCTGTTTATATGTGAAAATACAAGTAATCTCTGTGTATATAAGAATACAATATATAACTATAGTAGGTTCTCTAATCGACAACCATCACTTAAGAGTTATTGTGATGATACAACGTCTTGCCACACACTGCTAGGGTCGTCCTACACCTTGCCAGGGGTATAGAACCTGACTACTAAGTTGATCCACTAGTCTATGCTAAAAAGCACTAAGGAATCATCTAAAAAGTATGACCTTTTTCTACCCATGGTGGCTATATGGTTTATGAGTGATGTGAGTTGTCTGAACTCTCCCCCATATCGGTGCTCAATACTATTCCCAATATATAACTAGCTCATATGTTTAAAAACATAACTCTTTCTCTAGTTTGAGATAATTGCTCAAAAACTAGCCCAAAGGCTCTCTAGGAAATCAATGTTTCCTCTCTTGCTTAAATGCGAAAGCATTTACTCTTTGTTGAGAACTAGCTCAAAGGCTATTTTGGAAATCGGTGTTTCATTTTTTGATTAAATGTGAAAACATTTACTCTTTGGGAATATATAGTCCCCATATACTCTTTTGAAGAAATGAACTTCACTCTTTACTCTTTACTCAACTCAAACTCAAGTCTTAAAACAAGTTTAAAGCATTTGCAAAAGACTTTTGAAAGGACTCTAAAAACTCTCTAGACTTGGCTCTTAACTTTCCTTGAATTTGAAATTTATGGATTCAAGGTTGTGATTTGTGATAGAAATGATATCGTAATGATTAGGAGTGTTTTTAGATAATTAAACATGAGAAACGATCAAGAAATCATTGTCTGGAAGCAAGTCTGCGACGCAGAGATGCATTTTGGTCGCGAAATAAATTTGCGGCAGAGGGGTCCGGACGCCGCGAGAAAAGTTCCAATTCTGAGGAATACCTGGTACCCAGATTCTGCCAACTTTTTCCTTCTTCAGTTTCTAACCCCAATTCGCCTAAATTTGATTTTTTTTTCAATCCCTCTTTAAATTCAGATACCCAGAACATGTACACAAGAATCTAACTCAAACAACTTTAATAATCGACACTATAGTCTCAAGAAACTCCTCAACCTCATCCCAAACTCAAGAACGAAAGCAATTCAAGAACACATATCAAGAACATTCAAACTTTCAACTTTTTAGAACGAATTCACGCTGAAATAAACATGTTTGGCGTGTGGGTGAATGAATCCAACGCTATGTGAACTCACATACCTCGTAGGGATTAACCCTTGATGAAATCCACAATCAAATCGCAAGTACTTGACGAATCTTGACCTTTTCTTCTCCTTTCTCTTCTTGCGTTCTTTATCTAAAAACCCTAGCGTGAAATTGATAATGTGTAAACTGAACCAATTCAGTTTAGACCCCAATTTAATTACTAAAAATGAATTAAATTAATTGTGTATGGAAAAGATCAAAATACCCCTTTAAAATCTGATTAACTTTCCTTATCTAGACAGCCCCAACTTCGAATGAGCATATCTCCCTCATACGAGCTCAAAAATTAGCAAACTCGGTGGCGTTGGAAAGATAATTCCAAGACCTTTCATTTGATATCTTATTTTCCACCTAACTTATCCCGTGTTGAGAATTATGGTCGTTTGAAGTTGACCCAAGACTCATACTTAACATAACTTGCCAATATTTCCAAATTTAATTTCCCAAAATTTTTTTTCTTTCTAATTCTAGTTCTTTCAAATAGTGGGGTGTTACAATATCTCCCCCTTAGGAACATTCATCCTCGAATGAGATTATACTTAGTAGGCTGAGGGTGTAACATCTAACATTCAGCTCAAACACCTAACAAGAAAATGTAACACATTTAGTATATCAATTAAAGAGTACTAAGAAGCGAATTAGTACCTTGATCTGGAATTTCTCTGGGCTCAAAGAGATGTGGATATCTCTTCTTCATATCCTCCTCAGCTTCCCAAGTAGCTTTCTTAAAAAACTGATTTCTCCACAGAACTTTGACTGATGCTACTTCCTTGGTTCTCAACTTGCGAACCTGGCTGACTAGAATTTGAATAGAAATCTCCTCATAAGACAAGCTATCCTTAATACCAATATATTCAATTGGGATAATCAATGTAGGATCACCCATACACTTCTTCAACATAGAAATGTGAAACACTGGATGAACTGCTGCTAACTCCTGCGGTAGCTCCAACTCGTAAGCTACATTACCAATCCTCTTGGATATTCTATAAGGACCTATATATTGGGGACTAAGCTTCCCCTTCTTACCAAATCTCATAACACCCTTCATGGGTGAAACCTTCAAGTATACCCAATCATTTACTTCAAACTCTAAGTCCCTTCTCCTAACATCAATGTAGTATTTCTGACGACTCTACGTTGTTTTCAACCTTTCTTGAATAACTCTCACCTTCTCCATAACTTGATGAACTAAGTCTGGTCCTATCAGCCCAGCTTCACTAACTTCAAACCATCTAATAAAAGATCTGCATCTTCTCCCATAAAGAGCTTCATAAGGAGCCATCTGGATGCTAGAATGATAAATGTTGTTATAAGCAAACTCAATAAGAGGTAGGTGATTATCCCAATTACCTTTGAAGTCAATCACACAAGACTTCAAAATACCCTCTAAAGTCTGAATAGTGTGCTCTACTTGACCATATGTCTGAGGATGAAAAACAATACTCAAGTTCACCTTTGAACCCAAGCCTTTCTGGAATGACTTCCAAAATTGTGCAGTAAATTGGGAACCTCTTTCTGAAATAATAGACATTGGGACTGCATGAAGTCTTACTACCTCTTGAATATATAGCTTGGCATAATCCTCTGCTGAATGGGTAATCTTTACCAGCAAAGAGTGGACTGATTTGTTCATTCAATCCACAATCACCGAAATAGAATCATGTTGCCTACGAGACCGTGACAAACCAGTAATAAGGACCACCTTGATCATCTCCCACTTCCATTCCAGAATCTCTATATTTTGAGCCTTACCACCGAGCCTTTGGTGCTCTACTTTAACTTGTTGACAATTTGGGAATTTAGCAACGACTTAGCAATACCTGTCTTCATACTATTCCACCAATATACTTCTCTCCAGTCACGATACATCTTTGTGGAACCTAAATGGATAGAATATCTGGAGCTATGAGCTTCCTCCATGTTCCTCTCTTGGAGTTCATTCACCTTTGGTACACACAACCTACCTTAATACCTCAATACACCATCTCCTCTTTGTTCAAAAGCCATTACTTTTTGCTTATGAACATTTGCCTTCAGTTCAAGAAAAATAAGATCTTGGTCTTGTTTCTCTTTCACTTCTAACACTAATGATGATTCAGCTCCATTCATCACCACCACTCCTCCTTTTATGGAATCCATTAGTCGAACTCCTTATCGTGCAAGTCTGTGCACATCTTTTGCTAACTCTCTCTTTTCTTCCTCAACATGGGCGGTACTACCCATAGACAACCTGCTTAAAGCATCAACAACCATATTAGCCTTACTTGGGTGATATAGAATACTCATGTCATAATCTTTGAGTAACTCTAACCACCTTCTCTGTCTGAGATTAAGCTCTTTCTGACTAAACACATACTGAAGACTCTTGTGATCAGTGAACACATCCACATGAACACCCTAAAGATAATGACGTCATATTTTCAAAGCAAATACTACGACAGCCAACTCTAGATCATAAGTTGGGTAATTCTTCTCGTAAACTTTCAGCTGTTTGGAGGCATAAGCTATAACTTTACCATTTTGCATTAACACACAACCCAATCCAACTCTGTACACATCACAATATACCACAAAGCCTTGCGTACCCTCTGGTAAGGTCAACACTGGGGCAGTAGTCAATCGCTTTTTTAATTCCTAAAAACTTTTCTCACAAGCTTCAGACCATTGAAACTTAACCATTTTTTTAGTCAACTTGGTCAAATGGGATGAATTGGATGAGATTCCCTCGACAAACCTTCTATAATATCCATCCAAGCCCAATAAACTCCTAATGTCAGTTAGAGATGTGGGTCTAGGCCAATTCTGCACTGCCTCTATTTTCTGGGTATCAACTCTAGTTCCATCACCGGAAATAATATGGCCTAAGAATTCCATAGACTCAAGCATAAACTCACACTTAGAGGACTTAGCATACAACTCTCTCTCCTTGAGAGTTTGGAGAACTACTTGGAGATGACTAGCATGATTTTCCTCATTCCTCGAATAAATTAGTATGTCATTAATGAATACGATAAAAAATATATCTAAATAAGGCTTGAATACTCTATTCATAAGGTCCATGAACGCTGAAGGCACATTAGTTAAACCGAACGACATGATGAGAAACTCATAATAACCATAACGGGTCCTCAAAGCTATCTTTGGAATATCACATTCCCTTACTCTTAACTGATGGTAGCCATATCGGAGGTCTATCTTAGAGAAACAAGTGACACCCTAAAGCTGATCGAAGAGATCATCAATTCTGGGAAGAGGATACTTATTCTTGATAGTAACCTTGTTCAACTGACAGTAATCTATACACATTCTAAAAGAACCATCATTCTTTCTCACAAATAAGACCAGAGCGCCCCAAGGTGAGACACTAGGTCGAATAAAACCTTTTTTTTAGGAGATCTTTCAACTGCTCTTTTAACTCTTTCAACTCTAAAGGTGCCGTCCTATATGGCGGAATAGATATAAGACGAGTATCGTGAAAAATATCTATGCCGAAGTCTATTTCTCTCTCAAGAGGGACTCCGGGAAGATCATCTAGAAAGACTTCTGGAAACTCTCTTACTATTGGAACTGACTGAATATGAGGTATCTCAACACTAGAGTCATTAACTCAGACTAAGTGATAGACTTACCCTTAGGCACTGCTGAACTACTCTTCCACTCTATAACTGGCTTATTAGGAAACTGTAACTTAACAACTCGAGTTCTACAATCAACTAAGGCATAATAGGCATCAAGGCAGTCCATACCTAGAATGACATCAAAATCTACCATGTCTAACTCAACTAAGTCAACCATGGTGCTTTTGTGATTGAAGGAAATGGTACAACCACGATAGACTCTCTCTACTAGAATAAACTCACCAACAGGTGTAGAAACACCGAAGGGCTCAATAAGTTTCTCAGGAAGAACATCAAAATTCATCGCAACATAAGGAGTCATAAAAGATAAACTCGCTCCTAAATCTAGCAAAGCATAAACATTAAAGTTAAAGACTTGGATCATACCAGTGACAACATCTGGCAAATCCTCTCGCTCTTGATGATTAGTGATAGCATACAAACGGTTTCCTCTTCCACCTACCTATAAAGTAGCTCCTCTAGATGCAGTTTTGTCTGGTGGACCAACTGAAGAAGACTGGGCTCTAATGCCCCCATTACCATTTCCATGTCTGTTCTTAGGACACTCTCTCATAATGACCGTTCCGACCCAACTTGAAGCAACCAGTGGAGCCATCACGACACACCCCTGAGTGGCTTCTACCACACTTAGCATATGCATGAGTCTTACTACCCCATTGTGCCACACTACCTTGAGAATGTGCAAGTTTAGCTCTGAATTTTTGTGAATTATGATTTTGGAACTCATCTCTGTTCTTTGGGGCAGGTGCACTAGGAAATGATGAAGCAGGACCCTTTTGTTTCTGTTGGAAAGATGATCGGTTGTCATTACTCTTCTGTTGTCCATACTCACTCCCTGTCTTAGCTCTTTTGTTTCGAAACTCTTTTCTATCTTTCAGCTTCTATTCCTCAACCTATTGTACATGGATCATCAGCCTTGCTATGTCCATATCTCCTATCAGCATAGCTACCCTGCCTTCTTTGCTTGATAGATGAGACACCCATCAATAAACAAACTCATCCTGCTTCTCATGTTAGCAACCATCTCTGGAGCATAGCGAGAAAGTTGGGTGAACTTCAGACTATACTAAAGTTCACTCATAGATTCCTACTTAAGACTAAGGAATTCTTGTACCTTTACTTCTCTCAGTTCACGGGGAAAGAAACTTCCCAATAAGGCCTCCTCAAACAAAGCCTAACTTACAAGTGGTGCACCTTTAGCCCTATTCTTTTTCCACTGATCAAACCAGATTCTAGCGACACCTTTCATTTGGTATGCAACTAGTTCTACCTTCTTAGCATCAGCAATGTGCATAATCTCAAAAACCTTCTGAAGCTCTTCAATAAAGTTTTCTGGATCCTCAGTAACACTTGAACCAGTGAAGCTTGGAGGATTCATCCTTAAGAACTCACAGATCCTAGAAGTATCATCCACTTCTTGTCGATTCTCTCTCTGTCTAACTTGATTGGTCACAGCCTGACTCAGCATCCGGATAGCTTCCCAGAACTCAACATTGGTGACCTCTCCTTGGGGTTACACTTCTGGTGCATTAGGTACCCCTTGATCCTGTGGTTCAACATTCCTACTAGCAGGACGACCTCTGACAACTCTTTGTGGAGGCATGATTTGAGAGACATGCGCAAGCACGAATTAGAAGAAACTTTTTTAGAGATAAACTCTATCGCACGAAATGAGTATGAAAGAAGTGAGATAGTTTCTACGTGTCGCAACCTCCTAATTATAGATGTGGCGCGCTTCACACTGATAACTAGGACTCTACAAACACGGCTTTATAAACTTCCTAGGACTCTTGAACTCTATGCTCTAATACCAAGTTTGTCACGCCCCAAGCCTACTGTCATGTCCCACCACTTCACAGTTCAAATTCTGCACTGGAAGAGGGGAGGAAGAATCTAGAGTTGTGGAGAGGTTAGTGGAACACTTTAGATTTCCCTAGACCTTTCCTTAGAATCCCTTTAGATATTTTAAGAATACTTTGAAATATCCTAGAATATGTAGAGAGTTCTAGAGAGGGACCAAAGTGTAATTATTAGAGGACTTGTAAAGTAAATTTTATTTGCACTTTAGCCCCTAGGTTGTAGTATAAATAGATGGGGCATTCATTTGTAAGTCATCCAAGCTTGAAGCAAGCATCAAAAAAAGTTGTAAGCAATATTCCAAGCAATACAAATGCTTCTTCCAAAACTCTCAAAGTCTTTCTTTGTATTCTCTTAGCGATCTAGCTTCAAAGGGCTAACTTGAACTTTCAAGATCGTGAAAGATTCATGAGTAAGTTGTTAAGTGCCGCACGAAACATTAGTAAGAACTCTAAGTCTGTGACACTACACCTTGGGCGGGACTGACACTCGAGAACCATTGATGGCCCCAAGTAAACCCTTGGCCTGACTTAACTCTTAGCGAAAGACTTAATTAACAAGAAAACAGTCTCAAAAGATAAACTCATGCAATCAACTCAGAATGTCTTACAAGAAACATTCAACTAGCCAAAATGAAAACTCAAGTCTCAACATCAATACTGAAAATGGAAACACTCATGAGCTAACAATAACTAACTGTCTATGAATCCCCTAACAACTGAGATGGACGTCGGGACAAAACCCACAACATCCTAATGAACTAAAATGATAAAGTAATGAAAGAGGGGATCCTCCGAAAGCAAAAAGGCTCACCAACAACTCTGAAGCTTAATTGGATCAATGGTGCGCTGGATGTTGATTCTGGTTACCTATATTTGCATCATAAAATGATGCAGGCCAAAGGGCATCAGTACATTGAATGTACGAGCATGCGAAGGGAATTCTAAAACAAGACATAAGCTTGAAAGGAACTGAAGGAACATACCTGGTCTCAACTCAACTCATTTCAATATAAAGCAATAATATAAATGCAATATAAAGAAAAGCTTTAAAATATGAATAACAACTTTGTGTATTTAGAAATACAATGGTAACCCGTTTTGTATGCAAGGATATAATATAAACTCTGTTTGTATGAGAAAATACAAGTAATCTCTTTGTATAGAAGAATACAATATATAACTGTGGGAGTTTCTCTAACCGGCAACCATCACTGTGAGCTATGTGATGATAGGGCGTCTTGCCACATGCTGCCAGGGTCGTCCTATACCTTGCCAGGGGTATAGAACCTGACTACTAAGTGGATCCACTAGTCTATGCTAAAAAGTACTAAAGAATCATCTAAAAAGTATGACCCATTTCTACCCATGGTGGCTACATGGTTTAGGGGGGCTGTGAGTTGTCTGAACTCCCCCTATATTGGTGCTCAATACTACTCTCAAAATATAACTAGCTCATATGTTTAAAAACATAACTCTTTTTGTGGTATGAGATAATTTCTCAAAAACTAGCCCAAAGGCTCTATAGGAAATCAGTGTTTCCTCTCTTGCTTAAATGTGAAAGCATTTACTCTTTACTAAAAACTAACTCAAAAGCTCTTTTGGAAATCGCTGTTTCCTTTCTTGATTAAATGTGAAAACATTTACTCTTTGGGAATATATAGTCCCCATGTACTCTTTTGAAGAAATGAACTTTACTCTTTACTCTTTACTCAACTCAAACTCAAGTCTTAAAACAAGTTTAAAGCATTTGCAAAAGACATTTGAAAGGACTCTAAGAACTCTCTAGACTTGGTTCTTAACTTTCCTTGAATTTGAAATTTATGGATTCAAGGTTCTGATTTGTGATAGAAATGATATCGTAATGATTAGGAGTGTTTTTAGATAGTTAAACATGAGAAACAATCAAGAAATCACTGTCTGGAAGCAAGTCCGCGACGCGAAGATGCATTTAAATATTTTGTCGCGAAATAAATTTGAGGCAAAGGGGTCCGCGACCTCTCCATGATGTGGAGAGAAAATTTCCAATTATGAGGAACAAGTCCGCGACGCGGACCTGGTACCCAGATTCTGTCGACTTTTTCCTTCTTCATTTTCTAACCCTAATTCGCCTATATTTTACTTTTTTTCTCAATTCCTCTTTAGATTCAGATGCCCAGAACATGTACACAAGAATTTAACTCAAAAAACTCTAATAATCGACATTATAGTCTCAAGAAACTCCTCAACATCATCCCAAATTCAAGAACGAAAGCAATTCAAGAACACATATCAAGAACATTCAAACTTTCAACTTTTTAGGACAAATTCACGCTGAAATAAACATGTTTGGCCCGTGGGTGAATGAACACAACGTTGTGTGAACTCACATACCTCGTAGGTATTAACCCTTGGCAAAATCCACAATCAAATCGCAAGTACTTGACGAATCTTGACCTTTTTTTCTCCTTTCTCTTCTTGCATTCTTTCTCTAAAATCCCTAGCGTGAAATTGATAATGCGTAAATTGAACCAATTTAGTTTAGACCCCAATTTAATTACTAAAAACGAATTAAATTAATTGGGTATGGAAAAGACCAAAATACCCCTTTAAAATCCGGTTAATTTTCCTTATCTAGACAACCCCAACTTCGAACAGGCATATTTCCCTCATACGAGCTCAAAAATTAGCAAACTCGGTGGCGTTGGAAGGATAATTCCAAGACCTTTCATTTGACATCTTATTTGCCACCTAACTCATCCTGTGTCAAGAGTTATGGTCGTTTGAAGTTGACCCAAGACTCATACTTAACATAACTTGCCAATATTTCCAAACTTAATCTTTCCAATAATTGTTTTCTTTCTAATTCTAGTTCTTTCAAATAGCGGGGTGTTACCGTATCTGTATATACATTTAGATGCACAACTATACAATATTTATACATTGCAACAATTCTTCTTCTTCAACAAGCTAATTTTTTTCCAATCCGGACCAGATCAGATCTTCTCTAAACACTCCCAAATTTCAGAGATGATCTCTTCTCGATATTTCATATCTTTTGATATATATTGTTTTTTCAAAACAATTTACATTTGTGGTAGATCAATTTTGATCTTCGAAACTGTTCACTAACAAATTGTCATATTTCTTTCTCACGCTCTTTCTTTTTGTTTCTTCCATAGTTACTTTTGAGCGTAGAGATAATTTTAAGTTTAAAAATAATGTTATGAAAAAATTCAATTTAATAAATAAAATTTAAGAATTTTTTAAACAAATTTTCCACCAAAATGGAAATGATGAAAATGATCATTGTCACCTATCATTTTGTAACCTAACAAATACATAGCAAATGGACGAAGTCGACCGCTTTAGTTTAGACAGAGAGAACTCTACTTAGATAAATGAGATTTCTTTAGGTGAACTGGTGACAACGCTCAAATGTCCTCTTTAAAATCTATTAAAAGGGACATTGATCGTAGTCAGTTAAAACCCAATGAAGAGTCGGGGTCGAATCCCACGGGGAATGGTATATCGTAGAGAATTCTTATCAAGAAATTTGGATCATATGTAATAGTAAGAACAAGTGGGTGGATGATTCCACCAATTTAATAAAAAGATTTGATTATCAATTGTCACAATTAAACTTAAGTTAAGGAGAATTCAAGATTTAACAAGCAATCTTTGGGTGCGGGGATTGGAAATCGATATCACATAAGGGTAATTGTGCTGCTCTATAGTGATGAACATTCATGGATATGTTAGGTCATCTTCAATGACGCTAATCATCTTTCGATCTTAAAGCATCTATGCATAGAATCTCCTATCGGTCTCATCTATATGCCAATATAAACAACCCAATACCTTACTATATTTTCTCTTTCGATATAGAAATAGGGAAAATAAATTCGACCCATAATTTCTATTTCAAGCAAGTTACAGACATCACACCCAAGTTGCTAGTATTGGACTAATTAGCCACTCCAATAATTCTCTTTCTAGCATCAACCAGAGATCGCAAATAGGAATTAAGTTTGCAACCTTAACCCATAAATTAACCCCATGCTAATTAGCCCAAATTCATGTATGAATAACAAAAAAACAGAGTATAACATAATACCTACTATATTAAATCAACGCCCAACCCCATAATTGCATCCCTAGATCTTAGGGTTATAGTCACCCATCACAAAAAGCAAAGAAAATACACCTTCCATGAACGCAACCATGAGTAGCATGAAATTAAGCAACTACAATCAAACTCACTTTGTATTCAACTTCAATTTGTCAAATTCAAGAACAAAATTAAGAAAGTGTTCTTCACAAAGTAAAATGTTTCTCTCTCTACCAAAATATTCAAAACTCTCCTCAAAATAGTAATAAAAAAAAGCTGCTTCTTTCTCTCTCATTTGAGCTATTTATAGTTTTTCAAAATTTGCCCCAAAAACTCAATGGGTGTCTCATTCAACGACATTAGTCAGGCTCGCCGAGCTCGTTTAATAAATCGCCTCTTGTGCTCCAGCTCGTCTTCTTTTGCTCTAGGCTTCAAGTGTTTGAACCTCAGTCGACGGGGTCGTTCGAGTATGACTTTCACATTCAACGTATCGCCGAATACCACCTTGATATGCCTTTCGAGCCTTCAATTTTTCCTCCTTGCACTGTCATTTTTGGTGATGATCAGCAAGTTCGTCTTTCTGATTCAGTGAGTCACCTTTTTCAGTTGGAGTTCACCGACCTATCTTGCTAGACCCAAGTGTTGTGCACTTTCCATTTAGGCGTGGTCATGCTTGCTAGACGATCCATCTTTGTTGTTTGGTGATTATCAATGTATAGTTTGCACTTCTTTTTGCATATTTGGTCATTCTTTCAAACATTCATCCTTGCCTTGTCCATTAGGCTTCATAGTTGTAAATCATCAAAATATTATCAGAACAAAACAAAATTAGATATTGAGGACACTAATTTATGAGCTAAATAAGTCTCAAATGAGTGCAAATATACCACCCATCAACTGGTGAACTTCGCATGCAATTATTGCACAATATTTAAGTAAGATTGTTATAAAGAGATAATTTTATAAATAGCTTATTATTAAAATGAATGACATTATATTGTCATAAGTACAATATTTTTATAGAAATTTTAAAAAATCAAATGGTTATAGTGAAATACCTTATAACAAATAATTGTTATAAAAAAGTTCGACTATACCACCTTTTGGCTATTAGTGTAAAATAAAATCATAGTATTAGTTTACCATAAATAATATTTATAGGTAAGTCTGTTTGAGATATGAAATTTTTTATAATATTATATTAAAAATAGGAAAAATAGATAAGCTCACCCCTTTCATCCAAAGTGACCATGAAACTAATACCCCTTTAACCATGGGGGCAAGGAAAGTAAAAACAATTGTCTACATGAGTGTGAAAGTTTAATTATATTTACAAAATAGATTTACACGAATCAATATTATTTTCCAATAAGAAATAATTAATTACAATTTAAATAAATTAACAATAAATTTTCTAGGACAAATAGAGATCAGTTTTTTTTTTTAAAATTGAAAATGTTATGTTTACTGTTGTTTTTATAGATGACACAACCAAAGCATGGCGGAAACATTAAAGGAAAGGGTAACAAGCCAATCAAATACAAACAAAAATATGACAATACGACTCTAAGCAAATGAGAATGCATAATATGCAAGAATTTTTTTGACGAGAGGTTGACTGAAGCTAGAGAGCACACCAAAGCCTCAAGCTTTTCAACATATTTCTGCACCTTCCCAATAGGAGCCAATTTCACATTTGCAAATTCCAGAGTTCCTGTGCATTTTCTTGAGCAGACAAGTCCAACAAAATGAAGGTTTTTTTTTATACCACTAGACAAGGCGTCTAGCGGCCTTTTATTAATAATAAGAAAAAATCCTCAACATGAATAAGTATAAGCAAGGTGGGCGAGGCCTTACCTTACCAATCCTAATGAGGTAACAAACCTCTACTAATTAACAAGCATGAAGAAAATAAGAGCTAGAGAAAACTAAGCATTCTATGATCATCATAGAGTTTATTATATACTCTATGATGATATGACAAATGAAGATACTTAAATAATGCAAAAATATATACGTCAAGAAGAAGGTTGAGTTATCAACTTCAAACTTCTTTGTATATATATATGAACTAAAAAAGATTATTTGTCCATCTAGAGTAACCTGGAGTATTTTCCTCTTGTCTACTTCTTCATATCCGTCCAATAACACTTGATAGTTCATCACTTCTTCTTAGACTTATTGGATCTTGTCAAAGTTGTTGAAACTGTCATATGATTCTGCTTTGCCAGTCGCATAGGTAGGTGCCTTGGAACAAATTCCTCATTCACCTTACCATCCCAACTATGTTGTCTTCCATGTGTCTTTTTTTTGCTTTTGTTGCTTCCACTTCTTTGTTGCCTAGGTGAAAGATCCCCATCCCTAACCACTTTATCAAAATATATATCTAACATATTAGCTTCTTCATCCCTCAACGAATTCATTTTCCAAATCAATACATTGGCTAATTCCTGATGCTAAGGCTCCTGACTCATTCTTCTTTCCGATCACACTTTTAGGCACAAATATTGGAGCCTCTGGGCTTAATTTTCTATTCAAAGGAGGAGGTGAAACTTGTTCTTTTTCATCAACCAAATCAGCCCACCTAGAAACACTTATCTCTCATTGTTTTTCCTTAGGGATAATCAAATCATTTGTCGATTTAGCATAAGAGAGAGATGACATACCTTTCTCCATACAATGCTCTAGTTGATTTCCAGTAGCTGACAATAATTCAAATACATTTTGAGTTGGTAAAGTTAAATTAAGATCAACGCACTCAGTCACACCTTTTTCCTGACTTGAAGAATTACTTCGACTTGTTGAGGAACCAATACGACTACCAACTGAATTTTTGTGTGCAATCACCCTCCAATTTCTAGATGTATTCTCTTCTCTAGTGGAATTTTCAGCTTGCAAATCAATAGGTTTTGAAGCTCTGGTAATTTCAATATTAATCCTCGCATCAGTAACACTTTCATTTCCAACACCATTGCCATTTAGTTGCTGCCCAGAATCGACTTGCGACGTTGTGACCAAAGATTTTGTAACTGTTTCACTATTGTGCTCTTTAACTCCAACATGATCAACTATATCACCAATAACCACACCTTGTTGATTATTGCGGTCACCCAAAATATCCATTTGGTGCTGCACTATCTCTCTACTTGGAACAAGAATTTGATTCTCTGTTGTCGCTACAATAGAGACATTTAGTTCTGAAGTTCTAATTTCAGTAGGTTTGGCTATTTGATTTCCACCT
>JAJOOR010031672.1:0-17186 GCA_036250505.1 Solanum acaule | reverse complement strand
AAGTGTTCCTCAAGATTACCTTAGATAAGGACATTTCCTTTACAACATAACATCAATAGACCAACATTCTTTAAGAAACCATTTAGGAGACATTCAAGCACATAAGGGGACTTTCACATAATAGTCGTTAGACTTAGGGAACTCACTTTAGTATGTTCTAGGCCTACTCGTGCCATGCATAGGTAGCATCCCATACTACTACCTACACTTTGTAGAACCTATCCAATAGCTAGAGTGCACATCCCATATGATGGGAATATAGGCATCAACCGACATAGACCATACTAGCAAGGTATGGGATCCGGTGTCATAAGACCCCACACTGTAGAAGGTGTTCTACTTGCCAAGGGTAGAACTAGTAAGCAACCCATGTAGGCACATGGTTTAAGGGATGTCCAAGGAAGTTCATTGTGCCTAATCTCACACTCAACTAGGCCACCTTCCTAACCACATCCATTCGGTGCTAGCCTTATTTCCCATAGAGTATTTCATTCACATATGTACTAGAGAGGGTTCCATTACTTAGTTCAACCAACTCATAGTACCTTCACCAAGAAGGGCTCCATTACTTAGTTCTTAGCTAATCAAGGTTCATTAGGATAGCTCATTTGACTTTCCTAGAAAGGGATTCTCATGCCGTTACGGCCCCACCCATCTCGTAGGTCCATCACTTCACCCAAGAAGAAGGCACCATTAAGGTCTACCGCTTCAAGGTTTCACATACACATTAGGAGTCTAGACTTAATCATAAAAAGGGTACCATGCTAGGTCTAACCTAATCAAGACATAGTCTAAGGGTCCTCTTTTACCATTTATAGAAAGGGCACCATTTCTTAGTTCTAGTCCACTTCACACATTCATGCATTCAAGACTTTAAGTAACAAGAAGAGACACTTTAGTCTACTAACCAAGTCACAACATTATCATCTAAGGACACTTCATAATCCAACATCATCACATACATACATCATGAGAAATCATACTTTAAATCACAATGCTATCCATTTTACATAGGATCATCACAAGATCACATAAACTCATTCACATCATACCTTCACATATAGGTTCACATAAAACTTTACATATAGCTTCATATAGAACTTTACATATAGCTTCATTTATATATAATAACACAACAATACAATAATACTCATATAATGCCCTTCATGGCCACAATCATAATTCAAAAGCAACAACCAACACTTCCACCAAAGGTGGATCCAACCTAAGAAGCAATTATAGCAATATTAAGAGATCAAGCCATCTTACCACCTTTCAAAGGCCATAAGCCACAATACTCAATTCCATGTCAATTATACAATATTCATCAAGTTAGGTCAACTTACCCTCTTTCCATAGCTATCTTCATCATCCTCATATTCCAACAATTAACAATACAATAACAATGATAATAACAACATTCAACTATACAAGCTAAAGCTAAACATATCCAATAACCAACATAAAGGTTAAATCCCAATTTATAACCATTCAAGGCTACTACCTCATATTATACAGTTCAATAACAATTTTCAACAATTCAACATAGCTAAGATCATATAAGAACAGCCCACATCATACCACTCAATAATCCTTCATCAATTACTCAAAATCAATAGACCCACTTTAGGCCAAATTTAGAGAATTTGAGAAGACATGGGTTCATGAAGATTTCTTTCTTAAAACCATCAATAGTCATTAATAACAACATAAAACATCATTTAAAAGGTTTTCATGCAAGAACCCATGCTAGAATTGAAATTAGGTTTTTTTTTTTTGAGTTTTGAACAACTTTTGAAATCTTTTGAATTGACTCTTTGATTGAAGAAGGAAATCAAAGATGAAGAGTCCCCATACCTTAATCTTCAAGAACCAAATGAAATTGAAGAAGAAATCAGTAGCCACCATCAACCCTAGCTCCATCTTTCACCTTGAGCTTCTATGGGGTTTTGAGAGAGGGAGGGTTTTGAATTTAAGAGAATGACTTTAAAATAGACTGTAAATGTTTAAATATACTTAAAATACCTAAAAACACATAAAACCTTCGTCAATACACTTATTAGAACTAAGGGTGAATTTACCAACTCAACCCTACGTTGGCAGAAAATTCTGCAGATTACAGTCAGGTTTGATGCCCACAAACGACGGACCGTCAACTGCGTGACGCCCCGTCAATGGGATCCATCGTTTATGACTGCAGCTCACCAACATGTAGAGCTTCAAGGCCTGGTCGACGCCCATGGTTGACGGGTCGTCAATCAGTTGACTGGCCATCAACTTGGGTTGTCGTTTGCCACTGCCCAGGCAGCTTCAAGGCTAAGGATGGGGTCCTCCTCAAGGGCCCCTCGTGGGTCCTTGGGGGAGTCGTACCCGCATGTTTAAACCCCGAAACCCATTTTCAAACCCCTATGGTCATCCCCACATGCTTCACACCTCAAACAACATATCAAATTCACCCACAACACACTAGCACCACATAAAAGTCTAGTCTTTGAACGTCATGAACGTCCCTTGGTGTTTGACTTCAAAACTCACTAAACCACCCATATAAAGTCATGACTCATCAAATAAACAAGTTACACACTGCCTCAAACCAACACACACTGATTTAGACCATAAACGCCACATAACCAACCATCAAATCACATGAGAGGCTCTAGTTCACCTAGTTCATTTTTAGGGTCCTTACATAAGATGGAGCGTTTCTGGCTTCAGATCTACTCTCCTTGGACAGAGATCAAAAGAAAAATACGAAGTATTTGAAAGACGTGTTCGACAATAGATTTAGATGAGCAGTGTTTCTATGGCTTCTAACTTAATAATTCATATAATATGTACATATATATTATGTGATGAGCATAAATATATACGAAATAAGATATTGATTTTATAATTTTATGCTCTTATGAAATATCTATACAAAATATGAACTTATAAATAATTTAATAAGTACAAATTTTTTTAAAAAATAGGATGACGACAATCAATTATTTAAGAAAAAGGGAAGTAAAAAAAATGATAATCGATTAATCGTAATCCAATAATAGATATGCAACTTTAAGATTAATTATAAGAGTATGATAAAAGTATAATAATAGTAAAATAGTAGTTAATATAAGATGATTACATTTATTATTAATATAGAAGCTCAAAAGAAGAAAGGAGGGTCAAAATTGGGTGTCAACATGCATCTTGAAATATTAGTTTATAAATTTGTAGTACAACTATATAAGGCATATGCTTTTTATGTGTATTGAAAATTTATGCATTCAAATTATTATTGTTTTCTTATTTATTAGCTAATGCAGTGCTTTAAATAATCTTAAATAGGATGACAATATATAATGTGATTAGTGAATATATACAAATATAATCGTAATTTTTGAACCAGAAATTGTGGCATACGATTAATTTATACCCTACACAAGATTGTTATGCTTAAAAGTGTGGCCATAGTGATGTCAATTGTGTGACCTATTTTGACATGTACTAAGCTAAGGCTACAATTCAAAAATGTTGTTCTAGATAAAGTATCAATGGCTATACTTCAAAAGTGTGGTCTATAAGGAAGCAAAGGCCACACTTACAAGTGTAGAACTAGAATAGAAAAAGTGTTGTCGTGTGAGGTACTATAAGTGTGGCCTTTGTATCTTATTGGCTACACTTTTTTAAAGTGTAGCTTTTGAAGCAACACCTCAAAAGTGTGCCCTTAGACCAAAAGTTACGCTAGTTTTGGCCATCCCTAAAAAAGTGTTGTCTAAAGTCAAAAAGGGTGACCTTTGATCAAAGGCCACACTTTTCAATAACACTTGTTTGGGATGGTAAAAAAGCCTAAAATGTTGTTGTGTCACTAGAGCAATACATGAAGTGAATAAGAACTTGTATTTTGTAGCATGGAGTGTACTTACTCTTGACTTAAGAATCTACCTTTTTTTTGGCCTGAACTGGTTAATTTCTTAGAAAACTCAAACCTATTCTGATCAATAAAACTCTTTATTGGAAACTGCCTTGGGATAATTGGTATAAATGTAATTCTGATGGTGAATCTAGAGGTAACCCCGGGCCTAGTTCCTATGGATATTGTATCAGAAATTGGCATGGAGATCTGGTGTATGCTCAATGTAAAAATTTGGGTCACAACACTAATGTAGTGGCAGAAGCTAGAGCAATGATGAAAGACTTATTATTCTGTATTGAGCATGAGCTACACCCTTTAATACTAGAAGCATATTCAATGATACTAAAGAATGTGGTGGAATGAAGGTGGGAGACGCCATGGTGCATTAACATTGAAGTGGAGATGATCAGGAGACTAATGGGAAGCTTCAATGTGCTAATACATCATACCTATAGGGAAGAAACACACTGCCATATTTTTTGACTAGCATAGCTTTTGATCTGCAGGTACAACTAAATTTTCTACTTTTTTTGAACTACCTAGTGCAGGAAGAAGAATTTTAAAACTGGACAAGCAACAAGTACCAAACTTCAGAACAAAAAAATGGAAAAACTACATTTTACATAGACATATGAGAGTGCATCTGTAACTCAAAAACTGACAAGCCTTCTAATGGTGGTATTAGCTTCGGCTCACTCCAATGAAGGATTATTAGTAGATGAGAAGCAGATAATAACACGCATTATGCCAAGAACAACAAATCATAGGTCTATTCAACAAAAGACAGTACCAAAAATAAAACTCATGCAGTGGTAGATAAGAAGCAATAACCAGCAAAATTAAAGAGAGTACAGGTCACTGAAAACACGAGTACACGACAACAAGCGAAAAAAATTTATCATGGATGAGGCAGAACTAGTACTAGTTGTATGAGGAGATTATTTTATTGATTTATATTCTGATTCTTGGGACCCACATTCTATTTTTTTCTTTTTTGCCTTTTATTTCTCTTTCCTCTCTTTTCTCATTCTATGTTTTTTCTAAATCTTTTTTTAATCAATATAATTACTCCATTAGTATGTATATATGAAAATAATTTATTTTTTAAAATTATTATTTTTATCTAAATAATTAAATTTTAAGAGTACAAAAAATTCGAGTTAATTCTTTGAATTGTCACTTATGTCATGAAAATTGACCAGTAAAATTATTATTTCTCTCATTTTTCATTTATCATACTTTAAAAAATTTATCTTCATATTTCACGTTTTTTTAACTTCTACTTTTAGGACTCATTCAAACGTAAGAATTATTTCTTAAAAAAAATCACTTAATTTGAAAATTGATGTTTGATAATGAAAATTTGAATACAACCTTTTCAACTCAAACATATATTTCAAATCTGGAAAACATGTTAGTTGTAACATCTCGCAATTTGAAATAACTAGGAAGAAGCTAAGAATTTGAAATAGTCATTTTTGGGAAGAATGAAAATTTGGAAATTTTGTTAAGTTAGGAAAAAGTGAGTTTTTGGTCTACTTCTAATGGCCTTACCTTCTAGCTCACGACGATTTAAGTGTACTTCTAGATATGGTAGCAAAGCTTTTGGAATTATCTTTCCAATGCTACCGAGTTTTCATCATTCCGAGTTTGTATGAGTGAGTTATGCCCTTTGGAAGTTGGGTTGTTCGAATAAGGAAAGTCCAATCCGGATTTTGGAAGGGTAGTTTGGTCTTTTCCTTACCCAACTTAATTAATTCATTGTTAGAAGTTTAATTGGGGTAAATTCATATTTTAGTCAATTTAGAAAAAGTGAATTTCACGCTAGGTCTTGGAGAAAGGAGAAAAGAGGAGAAAGGAGAAGATGAAACAAGATTCGTCAAGATCGTCGAGTTTAGCTTGTGGATTTCATCGGGGGTGATCCCTACAAGGTATGTGGGATCACATAGAGTTGGGTTAGTCCACCCACGCGTCAATCATGATTCAATTCAACGAAATATGTTTGATTTGAAAGTAAATCCTTTGAGTTCTTGATGAAATTCGTTTGAATTCCTATGGGTTGTGTTGTTGAAGTTTCTTGAGGTTTGATTATGTTTCCGGGTGTAATTTCGGGTTGAATCTATCATATATTGAGGGTACAAATGATTCTAAGTGTTTGGGGAAAGAACCATTGAAGTTTAGAGGGTTTAGACATAAAAAACGAAGGAGAAAAAGCAAGGATTTTCTAGGCAGGGGCGTGGGGAGTCGTGCCTCTCAAAGCGCGCTACTTTAGAGTCTGAAGTTTAGGCTCTAGGGCGACGCGCCAGCCAGAGCGCCATAACTTCAGCTCTAAAGTTTGTGCTCTGGCACCCCGCGCCTTTCAGAGCGCGCCACTTCAGAGTCTAAAGTTTGGGCTATGGGGCAACGCACCAGCCAGAGCGCCACAACTTCAGCTTTGAAGTTTGTGCTCTGGCGCCCCTCGCCTCTTAGAGCGCCAGGGACGCCAGTTCTTCCCATTTCTTCCCCATTTTTTCGTACTTGTTCCTTAGCAATGTACCTATGTTTTCTAGTTGATTCCAACACTCTAAGGTACATCTAAACATCATGAAATCATCCATAAACATGAGATCATGAACCTTGAATCCATAATCTAATTCATGGAAAGTTAAGATCAAAGTCAAGAGAAGTTAGAGTCAAGTCAAGAGAAGTTCTTAGAGTTTTCCAAAAGTCTTTTCCAAATGATTTAAACTTTGTTTTAAGACTTAAAGTTCAAGTTGAGTAAAGGTTAAAGAGTAAAATTTGAAGTTCATTTCTTCAAAAGTATATGGGGACTATGTATTCCCAAAGGGTTTAAACCGTTTTCACATTTAAACAAGAAAGGAAACCTCGATTTCCAAAGAGCCTTCGAGCTAGTTTTCAGAAAAGAGTAATCGTTTTCTAAATGAAGCAAGAGAGGAAACATTGATTTCCATGATAGCCTTTGAGCTAAGTTTTTGAGCACTAATCTCAAATCACAGAAAGAAGTATGTTTTTAAACATAAGAGCTAATATTATATTTTTGGGAGTAGTATTGAGCACCGATATGGGGGAGAGTTCAGTCAACTCACATCCCCCATAAACCATGTAGTCACCATGGGTACAAAAGGGTCATACTTTTTAGATGATTCCTTTAGTGCTTTTTAGCATAGACTAGTGGATCCACTTAGTAGTTCAGGTTCTATACCCTCCGCAAGGTATAGGACGGCCCTGGCAGCATGAGAAAAAATATTGTATCATTACAATAGCTCTTATGTGATGGTTGTCGATTAGAGAAACTCCCACAAAGTATTTGTATTCTTATATACATAGATAAATGTATTTTTACATATATTTTCAGAGTTATAGTGTATCTTTGCATACACAAAGAGTTGACATCATGTTATAAACATTTTTTCTTTATATTGCACTTGTTTTAAACTGATTTATATTGAAATGAGTTCAGTTATGTTGAGTTGAGTTGAGCCAGGTAAGTTCTTCAGATTCCTTTCAAGCCTATGTTGTGTTTAGCATTCCAACTCGCATACTCGTACATTAATTGTACTGATGCCAGTTAGCCTGCATCGTCTTATAATGCAGATGTAGGTAACTAGGATCGACATTCAGCGCATCATTGATTCAGTGACCAGTTTAGATTCTGTTGGTGAACCTCTTTGCATTCCAGAGGACTCCTTTACTTTGCTTTCAGAATTTTTCATTGTTAGGATGATCGGGGGTCTTGTCCCGACATCCCTCTTTGTTTTAGAGGCTTCATAAACAGTTAGTAGTTCAATTGTCTTTCCATTATCATTTCATATGTTAAGACTTGAGTTGCCATTTTTGGCCAAGTTGAATGTTTGACTTTTAAGTATTCTCAGTATTTTATCATTCAAGTTTAGTAAAGTGCTATTAATCTTTATAAATATGCATATTGTCTTCCGCTGAGTTAAGTAAGCCAGGCTAAGGGTTCGATTGGGGC
Source organism: Solanum acaule (assembly GCA_036250505.1). Classification (NCBI taxonomy): domain Eukaryota; kingdom Viridiplantae; phylum Streptophyta; class Magnoliopsida; order Solanales; family Solanaceae; genus Solanum; species Solanum acaule. Next base: position 9,315 of record JAJOOR010031672.1, on the reverse strand, counting down.
CAACAATGGTTCTCAAGTGCAGCCACGTCCAGGGTATAGGATCGGGATGTGACAAACTTGGTATCAGAGCCTAGAGTTCAAGAGTCCTAGGGAGTATATGAAGCCGTGTATATAGAGTCCTAGTTATCGGTGTGAAGCGCGCCACATCTATTAGGAGGCTACAACATTTAGGAAAAATTTATCACTTCTTTCACACTCATTTCGTGCGTTAGAGTTTAATCTCTAAAACATTTCGTTTAAATTTGTGCTTGCGCATGTTTCAAATAATCATGGCTCCACGAAGAGCAGTCAAAGGTCGTCCGACTAGGAGAAATGTTGAACCACAGGAACAAGAGGTACCAAATGCTCCTGAAGTGCAACCTCAAGGAGAAGTTTCCAATGTTGAGTTCTGTGAGGCTATACGGATGTTGAGCCAAGTTGTGACCAACCAAGCTGGGCAACAAAGATGAGCTATACATGAACTGGTTGATACTTCTAGGATCCGAGAGTTCTTGAGGATGAATCCTCCAAGTTTCACGGGTTTGAGCACTACCGAGGATCGAGAGAATTTTATTGAGGAACTGCAAAAGGTATTTGATGTTATGGACGTTGCTGGTACTGAGCGATTTGAACTAGCTGCATATCAACTGAAGAGTGTTGCTAGGACTTGGTTTGACCAATGGAAGGAGGTAGAGCTGAGGATGCACCACCTACGAGTTGGGCATGTTTTGAGGAGGCTTTCTTGGGGCGTTTCTTCCCCCGAGAACTAAAGGAGGCTAAAGTACGAGAATTTATTACCCTTAAAAAGGAATCGCTAAATGTTCATGAGTATGGGTTGAAGTTCACCCAACTGTCTAGTTATGCTCTAGAGAAGGTTGCAGACATAAGGAGTAGAATAAGCTTGTTTGTTGCTGGGATGTCTCGTATATCGAGTAAGAAAGGTATGGATGCAATGCTTATAGGTGACATGGATATCTCAAGGTTGATGGTCTATGTGCAGCAGGTTAAAGAAGAGAAGTTGAGGGATACAATGGAGTTTAAGAACAAAAGGGCTAAGACAGGGAATAAGTCCGGGTAGCAGAAAAGTAATGTCAACCGGTCATCCTTCCAACAGAAACAGAAGGGACCTGCTCCATCATCTGCTAGTGCACCTGCATCTAAGAACAAATGTGAGTACAATAGTCAAAACTTCAAAGCTAAACCTTCTTATTCTCAGGGTAGCATGGCACAAGGGGGTAGTAAGCCTCATGTATGCACCAAGTGTGATAGGAACCACTCAGGTACTTGTCGTGAGGGCTCCACTGGTTGTTTCAAGTGTGGTCAGAATGGGCATTTCTTACGAGAGTATCCAAAGAACAGACATGGTAATAGTAATGGGGGAAATAGTACCCAGTCTTCTTTAGTTGCTCTATCAGACAAAGCTGCACCTAGAGGGGATACTTCCGGTACTGGCGGAGGAACAAACCGTTTATATGTTATCAATAGTCACCAAGAGTAAGAGGATTCGCCAGATGTTGTCACTAGTATGATCCAAGTCTTTGGCTCTAATGTTTATGCTTTGCTAGACCCAGGAGCAAATTTATCTTTTGTAACTTCTTATGTTGCTATGAATTTTGATGTTATTCTTGAGCAACTTAGTGAACCATACCGTGTTTCTACACATGTTGATGAGTCCATTCTAGCAGAGAGAGTCTATTGTGATTGTCCCATTTCCGTCAATCACAAGAATACCATGGATGATTTAATTGAGCTAGACATTGTAGATTTTGATGTCATTCTTTGTATGAAATGGCTTCATGCCTGTTATGCCTCAATTGATTGTAGGACTCGAGTTGTAAAGTTTCAGTTTCCAAATGAGCCAGTCTTAGAGTGGAAAAGTAGTTTAGCAGTGCCTAAGGGCCGTTTCATTTGGTACATTAAGGCAAGGAAGTTAGTTTCTAAGAGGTGTGTATATCACTTAGTTCAAGTTAATGACTCTAGTGTTGAGATACCTTCTATTCAGTTAGTTTCAATAGTAAAAGAGTTTCCAGAAGTCTTTCCTGATGATCTTCGCGGAGTCCCTCCTGAGAGAGATAGACTTTAGTATAGATCTTCTTTCAAATACTCGTCCGATATCTATTCCACCATATAGAATGGCACCAGCAGAGATAAAAGAGTTAAAAGAGCAGTTGAAAGATCTCCTAGATAAGGGCTTTATTCGACCAAGTGTCTCACCTTGGGGCACTCTGGTCTTATCAATGAGAAAGAAGGATGGTTCCCTTAGGATGTGTATAGATTACCGTCAGTTGAACAAGGTTACCATCAAGAATAAATATCTTCTTACAAGGATTGATGATCTTTTCGATCAACTTCAGGGTGCTTGTTGTTTTTTGAAAATAGACCTTAGATCAGGTTACCATCAGTTGAAAGGGAGGGAATGTGATATTCCCAAGACATCATTCAAGACTCGTTATGGTCATTATGAATTTATGGTCATATCGTTCGTTCTAACCAATGCACCTGCAGCGTTTATGGACCTTATGAATAGAGTATTCAAACATTATTTAGATATGTTTGTTATCGTGTTTATTAATGACATACTAATCTATTCAATGTATGAAGAAGATCATGCTAGTCATCTCAGAATAGCTCTTAAGACTTTGAAAGATAAGAAGTTATATGCTAAGTTCTCTAAGTGTGATTTTTGGCTTGAGTCTGTGGCATTCTTAGTCCATATTGTTTCTGGAGAGGGAATTAAAGTTGATACTCAAAAGATTGAAGTAGTACAATATTGGCCTAGACCCACATATCCAACTGATATTAAGAGTTTCTTGGGTTTGACTAGCTATTATAGAAGGTTTGTAGAGGGGTTCTCGTCCATTTAATCTCCTTTGACCACATTGACTCAAAAGGCAGTTAAGTTTCAATGGACTGAAACTTGTGACAAAAGCTTTCAGGAATTGAAAAAGAGGTTGACTACTGCCCAGTTTTGACCTTACCAGAAGGTACTCAAGGCTTTGTTGTCTATTGTGATGTGTCTAGAGTTGGTTTGGGTTGCGTGTTAATGCAGAATGACAAAGTTATAGCTTATGCCTCCAGACAATTGAAAGTTCATGAGAAGAACTACCCAACACATGACTTAGAGTTGGCTGCTCTAGTATTTTCTTTGAAGATATGGCATCATTATCTATATGGAGTTCATGTTGATGTATTCACTAATCACAAGAGTCTTCAATATGAGTTCACTTAGAAAGAGCTTAATCTCAGACAAAGGAGGTGGCTAGAGTTACTCAAGGATTGTGACATAAGTATTCTTTACCACCCAAGTAAGGTTAATGTTGTTGTTGATTCTTTAAGTATGTTGTCTATGGGTAGTACTGCCTGTGTTGAGGAGGAAAAGAGAGAGTTCGAGAAAGATGTGCATATACTTGCACGCTTAGGAGTCCAACTAATGGATTCCACAGAAGGGAGAGTAGTGGTGATGAATGGGTCTGAATCTTCATTAGTGTAAGAAGTGAAGGAAAAGCAAGACCAAGATCCTATTTTGCTTGAATTGAAGGCAAATGTTCATAAGCAAAAAGTATTAGCTTTTGAACAAGGGAGAGATGGTGTATTGAGATATCAAGGTAGATTGTGTGTACCAATGGTGGATGGACTCCAAGAGAGGATCATGGAGGAAGCTCATAGCTCCAGATATTCCATTCATCCGGGTTTCACAAATATGTATCGTGACTTGAAAGAGGTGCATTGATGGAATAGCATGAAGAAGGGCATTGCAGAGTTTGTTGCTAAGTGTTCAAATTGCCAATAAGTTAAAGTAGAGCATCAAAGGCCTGGTGGTATGGCTTAGAATATAGAACTTTCTGAATGGATGTGGGAGATGATTAATATGGATTTCATCACAGGTTTACCAAGGTCTCACAGGCAACATGATTCTATTTGGGTAATTGTGAATCGAATGACCAAATCAGCCCACTTTTTGTAGGTAAAGACTACCTAATCAGCAGAGGATTATTCCAGGTTATATATTAAGGAAGTGGCAAGACTTCATGGAGTCCTTGTTTCGATTATATAAGATAGGGGTGCACAATTTACTGCACAGTCTTGGAAGTCATTCCAGAAAGGCTTGCATTTAAAGGTGAACTTGAGTACTATTTTTCATCCTTAGATAGATGGTCAAGCAGAGCGCACTATTCAGATCTTAGAGGATATGTTGAGGGCTAGTGTGATTGATTTCAAAGGCAATTGGAAGGATCACCTACCTTTTATTGAGTTTGCTTACAACAATATTTACCACTCTAGCATCCAAATGGATCCTTATAAAGCTCTTTATAGGAGAATATGCAGATCTCCTATTGGATGGTTTGAAGTTGGTGAAGCGGGTTGATAGGACCAGATTTAGTTTATCAAATTATAGAGAAGATGAAAATGATTCAAGAGAGGTTGAAAATGGCACAGAGTCGTCAGAAATCCTACACTAATGTTAGGAGAAGAGAGTTAGAGTTTGAAGTAGATGATTGGGTATATCTCAAAGTTTCACCCATGAAGGGTGTTATAAGGTTTGGTAAGAAGGGGAAGCTTAGTCCCTGGTATATTGGACCTTATCGAATAACCAAAAGGATTGGCAATGTAGCATATGAATTACAGCTACCACAAGAGTTAGCAACGGTTCATCGGTATTTCACGTCTCCATGTTGAAGAAGTGCATGTGTTAGCCTTCATTGATCATACCAACTGAAGATATTGGGATCAAGGATAGCTTATCTTATGTGAAGATTCCTGTTCAAATTCTAGATCGCCAAGTTCGCAAGTTGAGGACTAAGGAAGTAGCATCAGTCAAAATCCTTTGAGGAACCAATTTGTTGAGGAAGCTACTTGGGAAGCTGAGGAGGATATAAAGAAGAGATATTCACATCTCTTCGAATCCGGAGAAGTTCCAAATCAAGGTACTATTCCTTTCTTAGTATTTATTTATAAGTTGGCATTTTGTTTTGCATTTGCTTGTGGCTGCTTGAACTGAGTGTTGCCTGTTACACCCTTAGCCTAGTAAGAGCAATCTCATTCGAGGACGAATGTTCCCAAGGGGGATATATTGTAACATCTCGCAATTTGAAATAACTAGGAAGAAGCTAAGAATTTGAAATAGTCATTTTTTGAAAGAATGAAAATCTGGAATTTTTGTTAAGTTAGGAAAAAAATGAGTTTTTGGTCAACTTCAAACAGCCTTAACTTCTAGCTCAAAATGAGTTGGGTGTACTTCCAGATATGTTAGGAAACCTCTTGGAATGATCTTTCTAACGCCACCATGATTGCGCGATTCCAAGTTTGTATGAGTGACTTATGCCAAAAGTTTCCTCCACGTTGCGGGCATGGTAGCATGAAGGAGACAAGAGAGAAATGGAAATTTCCTAAAGTCCTATAGCCTCTCGAAGAAAAGTAAAGGCATCCCTGTACAGTTCCGCGAGACTCTATTAAACTTATTTCGGTACATCAAGATCAACGAACCTAGGCTCTGATACCAACTTTGTCACGACCTAGACCGTCATGATTAGCACCCACACTTCAACTCGGTGGGAGAACCACTACTGTCACCTAACTAAAGCATCTAAAAACCAAAGTTAAGGCATGCAAGATATGGAACAAGGCAATAACTAAAACAAAGTTCCATTAATAATTAAAGAACTAGCAACTAACTAACAATGCGAAAGATAAACCTAGAATCTGAAAGTCAATGTACCAAAACTAGAAACGATAACCAACTAACAAGAATCTCTAAAGAACTAATACTAATCAAAACATGTCTAAGCTCGAATGGTGGACATAGACTATAGAGAGTTCCATGGCAGCACGAACAATGTAGTTCACTTTTCAACTCGAACGGTCACTGATCTACTATGCGAGGTCGGTCAACAGTTGCGTGAAGATGTCTTATACTCAACAAAAATAAGAGCAAGTGCAGAATCAGTACACAACCACAGTGTACTGGTAGGATCACGTAGCTATCCCACTAGTGCAACATAAACAAGTCAATACAACATCATAATCACAAGTATATATATCGCATACTCAATATTATCAAAATTAAAACCAACAACACACATCACATGCTTTCACGTAGTTGGTCCTCTCACGGAACCCAAAGTCAAACTATTAGCTTGCCGGCACGTGGCAATCTGATCCCATTTTATGCTGGAAAGTGGCAATCCGATCCAAAAGTTTGCCGGAATGTGGCATTCCGATCCAATGTTAGCTTGCCGGAACGTGGCAGTCCGATCCCCAATCACACACAAAGATCACAATCACAAGTACATCATCAAGATCATACATTAATTCATGATTTCATGGTAATGATAATCACACATCACATTTTCAACATCTATGATCAATATTGCAACATGCATACATAAACAAGTATCACAATGAAGCAAGACAAGCATATACCACACATCATAGAATCACAACCATAACCTACCTCGAAAAAAGCTCTAAAACCCTAAAAAACATGATCCTTCCCTTTCCAAATTCATTCCACTTGTTCATGGTCTACAAATAACAATTAAAATTTGGGAATTAATAAAGAACACTAATTTCCCATAAATACTACCAATCTATGAACCCTAGCTTAAAATCCATGACCCAACTAGCCAATTTAGGGTCAATTCCACCATAGGATTCATCAAGAAATCATTCTCCATCAATATTGACCCATTCAATTACGTTCTACGGATCGAAACACGAGTTCGGGGGATGAAAAGCTTACCACTAGCTTCAAGAATGGTGGAAAACAAGTTGGAATAGCCCAGGGGTCATCCTTAAACTCAAAAAATTGAAAAATATCAAATATGGGGTATTAGGAGTTATAAACCCAAAAATAAACCCGCTATCCCGCTACAACGGCGCCCATCCCGATGTAGCGGCGTCGTTGCAGCGGTCCCAATCCCGTTGCAGCGGCCAATTACGAACTAGTGAGCTCCCAAAGAATTCCCAAAATTTTCCGAACTCCGAAACCCCGTTCCCTCCACTACAGCGGCAAGATCCCGTTGTAGCGGCGTCGCTACAACGACAGGAATCCCGTTGCAGCGATGTCTCGTGAGGCAGAAAGTTCAGAAGGGAAAACCATCCCCTCTCTTTTACAACACACCTTCGACTTACAACACTCAGAAAAAGCCCTTAACGCCAAACTCAATTCCTGGAGTTCTATTTATCCAAATTTGATTCCGTAAAGTCGTGCGAAATCCTTAACGAGTTATCTAACCATTCACAAAATAAAAATCCATTTTACTCCACCCGATTGCTACCAGATTTTACGACACCTTAAAGACTTCAAATTCCTCCAAATCTGGACAAGGTTGGAAAAATCTTAGTAATACGAAAAAAAGTTTTTTCAAACCCAATTTTTCACCCATTGGCATTTCTATAATGATGGACCCCGGTCGTTACAGTCAAAATCATACACTTCAAATAATTGAAGGTTAAATATGCATAGTCAAATAATATATGGATTAAAACTGAAATTATGCAATAATACAAGAATTAAAATCGTTATTTCCCCTTATTACAACGATACCTGCATTAAATAAGGTAAAAAGTCATTTCATTTATACCCAATATTTTATTTTTCAAATTTATTAATACATGATTTTTTTTAATATACATATATATATATTAAAATAATAATAGAATTTTTAGACAAAATTAGGGGCTCCAAATTTTGTTTTAGTGAACTTATGGTGATGGCGGTGGTGGAAACGGTGGTGCTTTTTCGTAACAACACTGGACGCAGAATGGGGGATTCACCTCTATGCTGCAGTTAGAGCAAGCTATTGAGCAATTGTTTGTGCATGCTGCCTGCAAATACAAATTCATTCATAAATATAAAAAAAAAAATTGAAAGAAAAAATAATGTCATTAGAAAAGAGAACAATATATATTGTTAATCGGGGTGGCTCAAGCTAATCAATGACCTAAAGTAAACTATATAATTTAACTAGAGTATAAGCACTTAGAATAGTACGGTGAACAATAACATCTAGTGCACGTCCATGCTGTAAACGCCTGACAACAAGTGATTGTTGGTCATTTTCTCTAGCCTCAACCTCCGCACAAGTTGTGAAGGCTAACAGAACAAAAAATAAAACTGTGAAATTTTTAATCACTGTTTTAAAAATGTTGAAGATGTTTTGCTTAATAAAATCATAGTACTTTATATATAAAAAAAATTGTACTTGTAAAATTATTAGAAAGACCATTAAAGGAAAGTTGGTAAATACTGCATATCAAGTAAGTAGGAACAAATAAATATTTTTCATCTTTTATAGTTTTAGATGGATTTAATATCACCAACTTAAATTTTAATAAATTATAATATATTCACATGATACTAATCAAATCAATTAGAATATTTATTAATTACATTTCCATTTAAGACAATTGCTAGTATCAGAAGAATAAAAAGAAAAAAAGTAAATTAATGAAAAGGAGGATAAGATAGTCTTTTAAATTTTTAACAAAAATAAAGTCATGTCTTATTTTCAATTAATGCAATATTAATTTTCATATAAACTCTAAAGACTGTTCAAAATTTGGAGATACTACTCACAATTCTTTTTTAGACATTACTTAAAAAACGTGAGTTTTAAAGAAAAAAATTATTTTTCATATGGAATTCACCAAAATGAGCCAGAAGCAATATTAATTAGCTAGAGAGAGTAAAAATCACAAGAAACTTTAAGTGTTATAGAATAATTAATGAGTTGTAAACATATTTCCTTTTATAAATGTATGCACACAATGAAGTTTTCTTCATAAATTCATACTAAATTTTAGATTAATTTTAAAATTCATGGTATGTTAATCAAGACAAATTATTGGTTAATAAATTTAATCAATATTTAAATTAAAATTATATGATTTAAATAAAGTCCAAATTACATTTGGTCATCTTGTTAAATTGACAACACGAGTTCAACTCATGCTATTCGAAGCCCAAGGTCATTTAAAATTACTTGAAGATCAAAATATCCCTGAATCGCTAGCTCAACACATATAAAATGGTCTTTGTAAGATCAGAAGAAACAAGAGCAAGAAAAAAAGAAAGAAAAATACATAGAAAAACTCTATTGTTCAGTTGTGATCCACAAGTCTTCCCCATACAAAGAGTCTTCACCTTCAAATTGTGAGCCCAAAATTTTCATATCTACACAATTGTAATCAAAACTAATTAGTTCTGTATTCGTGGTGAAGTTTCAACAACTATTTCATCGATTTGAGAACAAAATAAAGCTCTAATGTTGACGATCGTGAGGAAAAGAATAAAATGATTACGTCTTTCTCATTAGATTTTATAAAGATGGTAAC
>JAJOOR010031671.1:0-14613 GCA_036250505.1 Solanum acaule | reverse complement strand
CCCCCCCCCCCCCCCCCCCCTCCCAATAACAATAATAATAATAATAATATCTATCGTAATTTTTTTTTCTTAAAAAGTTATACAAATTCTAAATATATATGTGTAATTATAAATTTTTAAATATGTAACTATATATATTCCATTTTATTCATATATGTGTAAATATACACATATTAAATCGTGCTTAGTAGGGGCCTAAGAACATTAGTAATTAAATAAGTTTAAAAGAGTGCCAGAATGGAAAAAAATCACTGTATCTCACATTAATAATTAAAAGTAGTGTTAAAAAACAGCACATCTCATATCTACCGACAAAAATAAGATTTTTAAATGATGTTTACGCTTTTTATTAAACGTATTTAGTATTTGTTATTCAGATCATTAAATTAGAAAAGTTTTATTAACTGAAAAAAAAATAGAAATTAGAAACTGTTTAAGAAAAAAAAAATCAAACCACAAAAATTAACTATGTATCCTTACAAATTTACTTCTTTCGTTGTATCAGAAGTTATGGATTACTTCCTCCCAAAATAAAATGAATATATGTTATTGGTATCTCACACTTTAATATTTCCGTCAAACTCAAAAGTCAATAACAAATTACACAAAAACTCAATAATTGTTTTGTAAAAAATTATGTAGAAGTAGTAAATTTATTGATAAAAACTGAGAGTGAAGCCAAACAATGATAATAATACAAGTGAAAACTCTCTTATCAAATCTTTTAATAATTAGAAAAAACATTTCTATAAGCACACAAATTTCTATCTAAAAATGAACTTTAACTTCAATTTTTCGCTATTGTCTATTCACATCACACTTTATTTTTAAAAGTTCATATTTTTCTCGATTTTTTTATTCACATCACACTTTATTTGTAAAGATTCAAAACCCAACATTATTTAAATATTTTAAAGAGTTCCGGCACAAACAAAAAAAAAAGATTTGATAAGATATTCATATAAAAAAACATATCATCCAATAATTTAAAACCAGAAAGGGCCAGTTTTGGAACAAAAAAAAATATTATCATTTGAATTTTGTTTTGTTCTACAAAACTAAAATCTCGGGTAACTTCTCTGAATTTTTTTTAATAAAGTTTGAGTTTTATCTTAGTGATTAAACAATAATTGCAAATTATTCCATCTGTATGATTAATACAATTGCATTTGACTAATATTATTATTATAACAACGTGAGCACAGATCATGACACGTAATTTAATATGATAAAAACTTGACCATATCAGATTAATAAATACATCGTGCAGACTTGTGTGTGTTAAAAGAAAAGACAAACTGTGATTAAACATTATGCTAAGTATTGTGATTATGGCATAATGTAGAATCAAAATAAATCAATTAAAATACAAGAGCCTAATCAGCATTAGCAAACATTATTAATTTAAAGAAAAGCTGGATTTATTTCAATATCTCATTGTGATTTGCTAATCTCCTACGTCCTCCTTGTCCTTTTAAGTAGTATAGTTTACGTAAAAAAACAAATAAAAAAACTTCTAGGCTTAAAATCTTACAATTTAAATAAAGGATTATCGTAGAATGATTCATATTCTTTTCTTCTTAATCAGAAGTTTTGGGTTCAAATTCTATATGAAGTTTCTTCTATTAGGAAATCCTTTACAGTTTACACCATAATGTGAATTATTTTTTTACGTGAATTTAAATTTAATCTGACTTCAATACAATTTGATGGACCAAGCTTGAAAAGACTTTCAAATACTTGATGATTTGAAACTTTCAAACACTTGATGAAATTTTAAAGAGACGTTTCATACAGCAAATCCAAATTAATAGTTGGCAATTAGTTCAAAGATTTTGATCCGATCACCAATATTGTTATGATGTATTGAGGGATCTTTTAATTCACATATATGGTGTGATATTTCAAAGTTAAGTTTAAAATTAAATTTATATTCTATTTTATTAAAAATATAATTAACAAATTTGATATATTCCAACCACTTGTAACTAAACTCTTTTTTTATATCCGTCACACAAGAAGATCAATAGTGTTTTAACCACTTGAACAAAATTTACTTGTCCGAGTCACGGATAGCAAATTATGACATCAGTTACACTTTTCCGTTCTAGCTTGCTATTTTTTTTCCATTTAATAATAAGGGAAAAAGGCCTGGTATATCCCTCAACTTTGTCATTTAGAGTTGATATAACTCTCGTTATGAAAGTGGCTCATATATACCTTACTGTTATATAAATGACTCACATATACCTTACTGTTACAAAAGGAGCTCACATATACTCTTTATCTAACGAAAGTGAAAAAATTAGTTTTAAATTTATTTTGACTTTAAATTTTAATAAATTCATGTAGGGGTATATATGATCCTTCTAGCAAAACTTAAGGTGTATTTTAATTTTTTTCATACATAAATTATTTTTTGACTTTTGTGATTATCATTATTTGAGTTTCTTATTTTTTTCTTTCATTCTTTAGTGTAAAGGAAAAAAAATTAAAACTAATTTTTTTGCGGCTAAAATGTAATTTAGGTTTTGTATTTGTAAAAAAAAAATTAGGGCATTTATAATAAATTTTACAAGAAAATTAGTGAAACATAAATAAATTTGATCATTAAAATAATAAATTTAAATTAGTCATTAAAACAAAAAGGTCAAAAAATACTTGTGAAGAGGATCAAATATACCCATAGCCATATGAATTATCTATATATATATATTTCAAAATAATTAAAAAGTAAATTAAATTATTTTTTTCTACTTCCGTTAGTAAAAAAAGGTATATATATGCTATTTGTATAACAATAGATGTATACATAAATCACTTTCCTAATGAAGAATATATCAACTCTAAATAAAAATAAAAATAAAGGATAAATCAGAACTTTTTCCTCGATAATAATGACATTGCTAAACTTCAAGACGAAATCTTGATTGAGTTTGGACTTTATGATATTGTACTTATATATATTATTAATTAATGATGATTGTGACAATTGAATTGTAAAATTGAAGTGGGTGTATTTTTATGTGTTGGTGAAAAACTCACAAGTTGTCGTACTCGTACAAATATTTACTAATATAATAAAGTGGACCATTCCAATTACTGGTTAGATTTCTATATATTTAGATAGGAAAAAAGACAAATATAATTTTAAACTATCGAAAATGGTACGTAGATATTCTTCGTTTATATTTTTAGGATATTGGTGCCTTTGCCGTCTAAAAATTAGAGCATATATATCATTTATATTAATGGACATACACGCGTCATAATCTTAATTATCCACCGACCCGATATTTACTAAATATCATATCGACGGATAATATTGTGCCACGTGTCCCTATTTAGTTTTCCGTTAAAGTGAAGGACATATATGCTCTAATTTTTGGACGGCAGGGACACTAATGTCTTAAAAATATAACTGAGGGTATCTGTATACCATTTACGATAGTTCATAGGTATATTTGTCCTTTTTCCTTATTTAGATTTATGAGTATACTCCTTCAATTCACTTTTACTACTCTAGCATTTTTTTAAAAATGATTAAATAGTCATATTAATTCTTATTTTCTTAATAAGTGTATCAAATTCAAATATAACAAATAAAAGCGAATAGAAAAAATAGCTAATTAGTTTATTTATGTATCAGTCGCGTAAGTTTAAAGTTCTCTAGACGAATAGTTAGAGTCTAATTTCTTTACATGTAAGTTTTAAACTTTATTATATAGTACTACTATATTTGCTAAATAGTTGAGGTGATTTCATCCACTGCCAGTTGAATATTGTTGGCAAAATTTGTTTATTTAGTAAAATTAAATGTTATACTTGTAAGTTTAAATAAAGTGGCAACTACGCAATAAATAAGTAGTGTGATACTGTAATGTGAAAAGTCAAATGAACATCATTTTTTTCTGGTTGACTTAGCCAAAGCTTGATGACTTTTATTTGAGATGGAAATACGTTTTATGTGATAAAAAAATAAAAGAGTAATTTCACGTTTCAAATTTTAAAGTTGAATAAATTTAATTTTATACTATAACAAAAAAATAAATTTATGAAATAATTTTAAAATAAAAGGGCCATGAAATTTACTCATTTGGGACACGTAAGTTAATGCTTGAATGATGGACAAATACAGCTAAAAACCAGCCATAAAATATTTCTCAATAAATACACCCCCCCAACCCAACACACACCAAAGTTAGTCCATATTGATTGCAAAATTGAAAAATGATAATAATAATACAGAAACAGAAAAATGAAAGAAATATCTGTTAGGAATTGTTTAATCGGTGGAATGACAATAATAATTTTTGCTATGTTTTTTGAGATTATTTTTATTTTGCATTTGGTAATAGGTAGTACTCCCTCTGTCCATTTTTACTTTCCCGCTATATTTTGGGATGTTCAATAATATTTACTCAGTTTCTAAAACTAATGAATAATTTATTATTTTGCGTCTATTTTATCCTTGCTATTAAATATTATTCATTTTCTTAATTTGTGTGTTAAATCAATAATTGACAACTATTGTTAGATAGAGGGAGAGTATTTTTTAGTTCCAAAATGATTTTATCCCGCCATTTTAATATAAATGGCGAGATAAATTATCTGTTATGAAAGATAAAATAAAATAATCTCATAAAATATCTCGATCTGTGAAATATCCTTCCCTATTCTATCCCCCACCCAACCAAACGACCCCTTAGTCTATTATTGGCCTCCAAATCTTTAACTCTATATAAAGAGGGTTACAAAGAAGGGAAAAAATATAGATAATAATTGGCTATGGCTTTTCAAGGTTCATTTTGGGCAATTAGCCTTTTGATATTTTTGGCCAATTTTTTGTCTATGATAGAGTTTTCTTTGGCTGCAAATGCAAAAGTGCCAAGCCATACTATTTCTAATCCATTTAATCGTACCATATTTTCACCTGATTTTCTTTTTGGAGCTTCCACTTCTTCCTATCAGGTAATTTACTCCTTCCGCTCCGATCCATCTAATATTATTTGTCTACTATCTCATTTACACGTTTTTTTTTTTCAAGAAATGATAAATAAAACTAATAATGGGGGATTATTTTTTTTTGGGGAACATTACGATATTTAGATTTTTGAAAAGAATTAAGTTTAAGAATAAAATAGGTAAAATTTAATAATTGTATCTTGATTTTGTATATTGACTAGTAATTATTTAAGGTAATGTGTACAAGATGGAGGGAGACAGGAAATAATGTTTTCCACCTAAGTACTAAGCAATAACTTCACCCTTCGTATCACCAACAGATGGAGTTGTTCTTCCATTAATCAGATATATCATGTTTAAGCTTTGAATATAAAAACATATTTGATATGGAGCGTTTTCCTCCGAATTAATACAATCCTATGCCGTATGAATCTAAAATAATTAAACTTTAATACGAATATCGAACATTGGATGGAAATGAAAATATATGTGTATAAATTATTAAAAGTTTTTTTTTTGGGTTAATTTACAGTATGAAGGTGCATGGAATGAAGATGGCAAAGGGCCAAGTATTGTGGATACTTTCGTCCACACTCATCCTGGTCTCTACTCTTACATTCTCTCTCTCTCATAAATTTTAGAGTTTAAATTTTATTCATAATCGATATAAATAAAAAAAAATTATATCATTAAATCATTCAAAGAAATATTTAGGTAGATCTTTTTTAAAACGTGAGATTTGAAATCTTTAAAAAATTAATATGTTATTCGCTACATTATGTGAAAATAACCTGATGATATAACAATTATTTGCATTGATAGTGTACATTATTTAAACTCTTTTTTTGTCCATAGATTGTAAAGTTGAAACTTGAAATTGGGTGTTCGATATCCATATTGAAGTCCGATTAAATTTAGATTCGGAAGTTCACATTGACGGATAAAATGCTTCCAAAAAACTAGCAACTCTGTATCCCGGGAAACTTGAACCCAAAACCTTTGATTAATAATGAAGAAGTACTTACCGCAGGTGGCAACGATTTGAGTCAGTTTTTGATAACTTGAAAATCACATTTTCAAAATTTAGTTAAATTTTCTGACCAAACAATTTTTTCAAAATACATCTTCAAAATCTAATGCAAATTTTATGATTAAAACACATGCTAAATTTTAATGCATTTTTCATCCCATTTTTAAAGACTGCGTCATTTATTCCTTAATCAATTCTTATAATTAACTTTTTCTTTTCCATTTAATTACTCTTTCTGTCACTTAATTACTTGTTTATTTTTTTATTTTTCATTATTCCTTTTTATTTGTCCATTTTAACAAATCAAGAAAAAATAATTTTTTTTTTACCTATTATACTCAATTAATTAATGAACTTAAAAATCTTAAATTTTTAATCCATCCATTTCATAATTAATAGGGGTAAAATGATAAATTCACTATGTCAATAATTGCTATTTTAATAGGTCTGTTAATTCAAAAATGAACAAGTAATTAGGGACAGAGTTAACTTTAGTTCAGTCAACTTCCAAATCAAGCAACATTTGATTAAACCAAATATAAAGATATAGGGGCCAGTTAAAAACTGGAAACCCGTACCTTTTATTTATGTTAGGATCGAAATAATTAGTACGTTATGCAGAGCCAAACAAATTATTATCTTGAAAAATTACTCAAATTCTTGTTCTATACAATTAGTACAATGATTAATAGGCTTGAAAGTTACTTTTCCACCAGCATGTGCGGTGGGGTTAGTAGACCGGGACCTCATCTATGTTGTTAGTAGATATCGATATTTGAAATTTATAGATTTTTATGTTAACTTTAAATTAATATATTCATTTTAGTTCAAATAATGCAAATTATTGTGATTTTTTAGTAGTTTAAAATAAATAAAGTATACAAAGTTTTAAAAAAATTATTGAGATTTTTTATTTTTATTTACTCTTAATATAATGAGGTTCTTAGTTATTTTGTATTTTCTAGAAGAATAATTTTGGAAATAAATTAAAAGATAATAGTGAGAAATAACCTTTAATATATATTCTTAAATATTTTTTTCATAAAAATATCATAATTTAATATTTCACTTAATATGACCTAAAAAGGACATATAATAGTAGTTAAATTTTTATAAAAATTCTAAACATTTATAAATAATATAAAAAAGTTACTCAATTCACGTGAATCTGTTATTGAAATTATAAATCCTGGTACCTTTAATATATGTATGTAAATTTTACACATCCATGGTACATTTGAGTATAAGATTCAAGATAAAGAGACCCGTGATAACTCACATCGAATTTATCAAAAATTATTCAATATATACAAAATTATAAGTTATTGTAAATATGAAAAACAACAATGTTAAGTCAGACGGCATATATTACTGTTTATTTATAATGTTAATTAAATAATTTTAACTTTTTATTTAAAATGCTTCAACTACAAATATTCATTATCCCATCCATCGAATGAATAATAAATACTCTCTCTCCAATAATAGCCATTCACTACTGACTTAATACATTTTTTAAGAAACAATAAATAATAAAGATACTATTATTATATTATCCTTTTATTTTATTAAATTTGATGTTTTAAGAAATATATTAGATGATAAATAATATTTAATAGCAAGGGTAAATAAACACAAAAGATAAATTATCTCTTGATTTTTTAAATTAAGTAAGTAATATTGTTGAACAAATATTTTTAATATAATGGACAACTATTATTGAACGGATAGAATAATAATGTTTAGTAAAATAATCATATTTGGTTCCCTCTTCCTCTAAATAGAATAATTAATAATTTGGACATACTCATTTATTTTACTAGTAGAAATATGGGAAGGGACCTCAGAGTTCAGACTGCGGCACCATTATATTTAAGCTACAGTGTTGTGAAAGTAAAGCTAATATTTAATGGTACTCCCTCCATTTTAAAAAGAGTGATCTGGTTTGACTTGACATGAAGTTTTAGAAAATAAATAAGACTTTTAAATTTTGTGGTCCTAAATTAAAATTATGTCAAATGTACTAAATTGCTCTTCAATCTTGTGACTTTAAACATGCCACGTGGAAAACTGAAATTAAAATGTTACCAAAAAAGGAAAGAGGTCATTCTTTTTGAAACAAACTAAAAAGGAAAGGAGGTCAATCTTTTTGAAACGGAGGGAGTATAAAGTATGGAAATCTCAATAATTTGGGAGCTAATTATATTTTATTTAAAAATAATAATTAAATTATAATAATTTTGAATTTTTCATAATTTACGGATACATTGGTCTTTCATTTGACACATAGCAAATGATACATAAGTTATGTATCAAATATATAAGTTATGTATTAGATACATAATTATAAACCAGATTCTTATTGAATACCGATATATGTTTGAAATAATTGGGGTTATGTATCAACAATAACATTTGCAGCAGATACATTGTACACAAACAAAATTGTAATGTATTTGATAGAAGTGAAGTGATTATCCGAATATTAAGAGACAAAAGGAAAAAGGAAATTGTTGTAACTAATTCAAATTATAGGAATTTTTGGAGATTATATTATGTAAGTCATCTAATTAAGTAATTTATCCATAACATAGTATTCTATAACTTGAAAAACTCATTTTTTTTTCAAAGTTATAACTTAACTAAATCTACCGTCAAATGAAACGCTAGCCGATAATATTGTGAATTATATGCAGAAAAAATATTGGACCGTAGCAATGGAGACATAGCTCTGGACTTTTATCATCGTTACAAGGTATTTACTACTACTACTACTAATTAATTATTAATTTGGTTAAACAGAAATTAGACGATTTTTTTTTAATTTTAATTTCTAACTTCATCTTAATAAAAAATTTAAAACAAATGTAGGAGGACGTGAAACTAGCAAAATTTGAAGGACTGGATGCTTTCAGGATTTCTATTGCATGGACAAGAATTTTACCAAGTAAGATAATTTAGTATTAATATTATTTATTCTTTTGTTAATTATAAGTTGATTAATCTTTAATTTTTTTTGTTTAATATTATCCAGAGGGTCAGGTTAAAAAAGGAATAAATCAAGCTGGTATTGACTACTACAACAGTCTCATAAATGAGATAGTGGCCCTTGGTAATTAATAATTACTTTGATTCTCCCTATATCTTAATTTCCCACATAATTAAAATGAATTATTAAGTTTATAAATTGCAATTTTAGGTATTAAACCTCTAGTGACACTTTTTCATTGGGATCTTCCTCAAGCCCTTGAAGATGAATATCTTGGCTTTCTAAGCCCTAAGATCGTGTAAGTACTCTACTCCAAACCATAATTACTCCATCGCGCGTTCAGCTGAACCCAATATTTTCGATACAAAACATGAACACATATATAATTTCGCGAAGTACAGAGATAATTACTATGTTCTACCATGTTTAAATTCTGAATCCGCCTCTGCTTACAGAGATGATTACGTAGATTTTGTGGAGATTTGTTTCAAAAATTTTGGAGATAGAGTGAAGTTGTGGGCAACGATGAATGAGCCATGGATTTTTACATCAACGGGTTATGATTCGGGTTCTTTGGCACCTGGACGGTGTTCTGCGTGGATGAACAACAACTGCACCATCGGAAACTCCGGTACTGAGCCTTATATAGCCGGACACAATATACTTCTTGCTCATGCTGCTGCTTCTAATCTATACAGGAAAAAATACAAGGTGCTCCGTTTGAATTGACTTATTTTAAGTAATTTTAAAAAAAAATATAATTATTACTACTAACTTTGTTTTTATTTGGTGGTGACGCAAGTGCAGCCAATTCAAAAGGGTCAAATAGGAACAATTGTAGTGTCACATTGGTTCGAGCCTGCCTCCAACAAACCACAGGATAAAAAAGCATCTATAAGAGCTCTTGATTTTATGCTTGGATGGTAAAAAAAAATTTTAAAAAAAATAAATACTTTGATTTAAAGTGTATTTTTATATAAGTATATATTTCTTATGTAAACTAAAAATGTGAAATATATTATTTTGTTGTGTCAGGTTTTTGCACCCATTGACTTATGGAGATTATCCAATAAGTATGAGAAAACTTGTTGGCGAGAGATTACCAAAGTTTACCCCAAAAGAATCAATGTTGGTGAAAGACTCATGTGATTTTATAGGATTGAATTATTACACCTCTAATTTTGCAGCTCATATTTCTAAACCACCAAATACTGTCAATATCAGTTCAGGAACTGATAATCTAGTCAATCAAACAAGTAAGTTTTTCGAATATCGTCTCAATTTACGTGACATCATTTATTCTTCTGTGACTGATTAATTATGCGTCATTTCAATGTTTATTACTTAGTATTTAAAATTAATTTATGTTTTTGTAGCATCGCGAAACGGAAAGTTGATTGGTGATCCAGTATGTATATATATCTCACTCATTTTTTTTCAAATATTGTTAGTATAAATTATGATAGTATTAATTTTTAATATTTGCATGCAGACTGGTGTGAGTATATTCTATGTTGCTCCAAAGGGACTTTATAAGCTTCTTGTTTATATTAAGAAATTTTACAAGAATCCAATTGTTTACATCACAGAATGTGGTAAGTGAAATTATTGAATAATAAACTAATTAATGTGTTTGAATTATACTTAATTATAGTACTTGCTAATTAAATTGAAATTGGTTATATATCAGGAATGGGTGAGTCCAATATTGATGATGTTGCAAAAGGTATCAATGATGCTCAGAGGGTTGATTTCTACCAACGCCATATTAAGGCTCTTTATAGGGCTTTTAGGTCAGTACTTTTTTTTTAATTAGCGTGTAGTATCGATGCATGGTTGGAATTCTTTTGTTATAATCAAAGGTTTCGGTTTGAACCCGGGAAACATTAGACCTTTTGAAGCACAATTTATCCTCAGTGGGCCTACATACCAACGCTAGATATCCTTATTCAAGTGGAGTCAATTGACACCTTAGTAAATTAAGTAAATAGAATAATTTATTTTAATCTATGTATCTATAACAAAACCCTTTTGACATTTTTAGATATTTATTTTTGTATATCTCGAATTTTCCCCAAGTAAACTTTGTATAACATGCGCTTAAAGAAAAACATAAATCTAAACCAAATAGTTTTTGTCATTTCAATTAGGAACAACAACATAGTCTGGGAGAACGCAACCTTACCCCTGCCTTAAGAAGATAAATAAACCAAATTGTTTTTGTTAATGTTTTAGAATTAATGGTATAATTAATATTTGTTTTTTAATTTAATTTAATTTTCAGGGAGGGAGTACATGTTAAGGGGTTCTTTGCATGGTCATTTTTTGACAACTTTGAATGGGGATCAGGATACACACAGAGATTTGGCATCAATTTTGTAGATTACAAGAATAACTTAAAGAGATACCCCAAGCGTTCTGCTCTTTGGATGAAGAAATTTCTTCTCAAATAAAATTATTAGTAATATCATGTATGTGTCATTTAGTTATATCAAATCTTGTACAACCTAATTAAGTGTGTCTATTGTCCTTAAATTCAGTATTAATCTGTTTGTTAAGGAGTACTATTTATGGAATAAATTGAGGGGATGTTCTCTTGTAATAAAAGGAGAAGAAATAAAATTCTTGTAACAATATATAATGGAGAACTTTCAAACATCTGATGCATGGACAATATTGATTTTTTGGGCTCCAACATTGGGTGAGATGAGCCCTGCTGTGATACCATGTGAAATTAGGTCTTGAGCTTAACTCACACCCCAAAAGCAAGCTCAAAAGGAGGAGGATTGTCCAAACCTTATAAGGAGTACTCTACCCATCTCATTAACTATCAATGTGACTTTTGTCATTCTTTAACATAAATTCTATTCATAAATTTGATACATGGTTGATGGTACTTATGCTATTCAATAAAGGGAACAATACTTCATATTTGAGACACGATAAAGATTGAATTCATAAAACTTAAACTTTGAATTATTTGAAGCAGTTTGTTTGAGGTTCTATGGTTTTGGACCAATTTACAACAACATGTAATGTAAGCTAGTTTTGGATCAAACTACATCAATTGTTCGTCTTAGCTATTAAGTATCTCGTATATAGCAGGACTGTGACCCTCCTCTCAACCCAATCCCTTACTTGACCCTCAAAATTCACTATCGAGTTGTAACCGAAGTAGATCAAGAGAAGGGACGATGCCCAGACGACAGATTTGACCCAATGTCAAACTGACCAAAGGCTCAGAATGAGACGAGTCAGGGATCCAAAATGACTTCATTGACGAATCACCGAGCAAGAAAGACACTTTACGCAGTATTTCAAGTTGGAAAAC
This sequence comes from Solanum acaule, assembly GCA_036250505.1. Lineage (NCBI taxonomy): Eukaryota > Viridiplantae > Streptophyta > Magnoliopsida > Solanales > Solanaceae > Solanum > Solanum acaule. Next base: position 2,298 of record JAJOOR010031671.1, on the reverse strand, counting down.
TCTATAAGCGTGTCATCAAGTTAGGTTAGGCCAACCTCGGAACTAGACGTGGTCACCTTTCTGATCTAACACCACAGGCGATGGCTAGGGATCATCCTCTCAATAGGACAAAAAAGAAAGAAGGAATCTTCCTAGGAAGAACCTAGACGGTTTCTGGAAGCATCCTTGACTTTGTTGTTTACAGTAGCGCCAAGTGGGAGAATGAGGACCGTCGGATCGAAGGCATGAAGGCTATAACATAGAGTTGGAGGCCTTATTTCTGAGACATCCAGAAAATCCCATTCAAGAAAAAGGAAGAAAACGACACTACCAAAAGTAATGTCTATAGCATCGTATAATTTATATTAAATCGATGCATTGACTGTATCCATTTTAATTATTTGAAATAATTAGTTGAGAAATTGTTAGTTATTTGGATGGGTATTGTATTTTCTCTATTAAACTCGATTTCATTCTCATGGCTCGAAGCGATAATCTATAATTAAGAATTAATTAACTTATAATTAATTGCTTATGAAGTATGTTAAAGAGGGACGGCAAGGGATCAGACTGGCTATAAATCTTTTAGGAAAAATTAGTAAAAAATTTACTATGAAGATTCCTTTCTAATCCAAATAGACGGCAAGTCTGTCCATTTTTAACTTTTTAAAACAAAAATAATAATAATAATTTGACGTTGTCAAAATTGTTAAAAGAAAACGAAAAAAATAGAATATTTAATTTTTAGGCACAAGCTAACTATATAATGGACTTAATATGGAATTCTTAAAACATACTCTAATTAAGCCATGGGATTACTAATTCAGATCTCTTTATTTCTCTTAATTGGGATTTTTGTACCAGTTATAAGTTCTTCTGTGCCTAATTATTATTATAATAATAATGTCTCAGTTCCATTTAATAAAACCAGTTTTCCACCTGATTTCATCTTTGGAACTTCCTCTGCTGCTTATCAGGTTTTTCTAAAATTATTCTTATTCCCTCAATTTTAATTTATTAAGCACACTTCCCTTTTTAATCTATCTGATAATTTTATGTTTGTATATATTTTAAAAGAATTTAATCGTAAACATTTTAATTTTACCGTTAATGGTATTGATTATATAGTCACATAAAAATGTCTACGACATATTTTAAATCACAAGTCTGTCTATCTTATTCTTAAACTTTATATTGGATCAAACAAGATTTCAAATATTTTATTTTTGATTTACACTTTACAGTATGAAGGAGCAGCTAATGAAGATGGTAGAGGTCCTAGTATTTGGGATACCTTTACCCACAACCATCCTGGTAATGCGGTTGCCAAAAAAAATATTTTTTATGGAAAATGTTTTTTTTTTTAACGATTTATGTGATATTTAATTTTGTAGAAAAGATAGCTGACCATAGTAACGGTGACGTAGCGATTGATTTTTACCATCGTTACAAGGTATTTAAATTTAATTAATATATCAAGTACTTCTATATATTATAAAAAATACAACAAATCGAAATATTTTGGCGTATGGTTCTAAACTTCTAATAGTTACACATCTACACTTTTCTTCAATGTTCCTAATTAGGATGATATAAAGCTAATGAAATTTGAAGGATTGAATGGTTTCAGATTTTCCATATCTTGGTCAAGAGTTTTACCATGTAAGATTACTCTTATTCTCTTAGTTTTAAGTTTTTTTTTATATAAGACATTTTCGATTTCACAGTCAAACTCTATTCAATTTGAAAATTGTCATAATTAGAGGTCATCTCACCAAAATGTTATGTTATGCCACAAAGGTTAATTATGAAATTGTAATTAATTGTGGGCTATAGTGCCTCCACAAATAAATAATACTACCATAGAACGCACAACAACAAATAAAGGATTTTACGGCAATAATATAATTATCGTTATAATATATTTAGTAGTAATAATAAATATGATATTTATGACCAACATTGTATATAAATATCGCTAAAGACTTTAGCAACTGTAGATTCCATGACATTAACTCAATTGCTGCTAAATATATTTGCGACAATAGATATTACCCGCTTAAGAAATGTATTATCATTAAATATCTCTTTTGTTATAGTAATATGTAACTAGGTAACAATACCAATTTCCCCACTAATATAATAGATCTTCTTATGTTTTACTATGTTATCTCAGATGGGAAGCTTTGTAGAGGAGTAAATAAAGAAGGCATTGCCTTCTATAATAATCTTATCAATGAGCTCTTAGCTAAAGGTTAATTATCTCTTTAAAATTTATTTTTCAGAGTGAAAATACGTAACGTTGTATTTAAATTATCC
>JAJOOR010031670.1:0-16230 GCA_036250505.1 Solanum acaule | reverse complement strand
GATAACAACCAAAGTTGAATTTAATTATTAATTACAATATTAAGTCTTACTATTTGTTTCACACAAGCACAAACCCCCCTTTTATTACCTGTTTCTGGAAATAATTTGACTAATTGAAAATAATTGTTGGTTAAAAGTAAAGTCTAAACCATTTTCCTCGAGGGATCGATCCCAACCTACAAGTTGGGTTCTTTACTTGATAACGATCGCTTATGCTTCTGAAAGGAGGTGTAATTTGAGCGTATCAGATTTCGCCAAGGATTCAATGATATGAGGTATGTGAGATTTTCATAGCGTTGGGTTCGTTCACCCACACGCCAATCATGTTAATTAGTTCAGCGAAATTCATTCTAAAAAGGTTAAATGTTTGATGTTATTGATATGTGTTCTTCAATTTGCTTTCGTTCTTTAATTGGGCTGAGATTGAGGAGTTCTTGAGATTATTGCGTCGATGTATAGATTTGTTTTGAGTTAGGTTCTTGTGTACATATACTAGGTATTTCAATCTAAAGAGAATTTGAGAAAAGAGAATCGAATTTGGGTGAATTGGGGTTAGAAACGAAGAAGGAAAAAGTTGGGCGAATCAGGAGACCTAGTCCGCGTCGCGAACCTACCCCCCCCCCCACATTTCACAGATTTTTCCCTGCTTCACGGAGCGGTCAGGGACCCTTCTGCCTTAAAATTTATTTCGTGACCAAATATTTAAATGCATCTCTGAGTCGTAGACTTGCTTCCAGACAGTGATTTCTCGATCGTTTCTCATGTTTAACTATCTAAAAACACTCCTAAGAATCATGAGATCATTCCTATAACAAATAAGACATCCTTGAATCCATAAATTCAAATTAAAGGAAAGTTAAAAGCCAAGTCTAGAGAGTTCTTAGAGTCATTTCAAAAGTGTTTTACAAATCTTTTAACTTTGTTTTAAGACTTGAGTTTTGAGTTCAGTAAAGAGTAAAGATCAAAGTTGTTTTCTTCAAAAGAGTATATCGGGACTATGTATTCCCAAAAGAGTAAATGTTTCCACATCTAAACAAGAGAGGAAACACCGATTTCCAAGAGAGCCTTTGAGCTAGTTTTGAGTAATTATCTCAAACCACAGAAAGAGTTTTGCTTTAAAACATATGACCTGAGTATTTTGGTAGTAGTATTGAGCACCAATATGGGGACGAGTTCAAAATAATCCAAGTCTCCATAAACCATGTAGCTGTCGTGGGTAAAAGGATCATACTTTTTGTATGATTCCTTAGTACTTTTTAGCATAGACTAGTGGATCCACTTAGTTGAGACGTTCTATATCCTGCCAAGTTATAGGATAGTTCTGGCAGGGTGGGCGAGACATTGTATCATCACATTAGCTCATAGTGATAGTTGTCGGTTGGAGAAACTCCCACAGAAGTATATTACTTTATATATAAATTGATTTGTTATTGTATTTATTTAAAACCTTTAGTTGCTACCTATTGTTTTAAATGCCGTATATAAACTGCATCTTTACTGTTGTTTATTTCTACATTGAGTTGAGTATTCATGAGTTGAGTAAAGCTGAGGTAAGTGTTTCTTTTAGTATTCATTTCAAGCTTATATCGTGTTTAGTTTTCCCCTCGCATGCTCGTACATTCAATGTACTGATGCTATTTTGCCTATATAATTTTATGATGCAGATACATGTAACCAGGATAAGCATCCAGCTCCTCATTGATCCAGTCGAGCAGTTAGAGTCAATTGCTGAGCCTTCTTGCTTTACAGAGAATACCATTGGTTATGTTTTATTTTTTTGCTTTCGGCTATTTTCAATTGTTAAGATGATCGGGGGTCTTGTATCTACATCCCTCTTAGTATCTAGAGGCTTCGTAGACACTTAGATATGAGTTCTTTAGTCTTGATGTTTCAGTTGTTTGATTTAAAGACTTGAGTTGCCATTTTAGCTAAGTTGAATGTTATTTTCTAAACATTCTCAGTTTATCTATTTAGACATTTTATTTAAGATTTTTTTAACTACATTTCCATTGAGTAAGTATTCTGCTGAGAGTCTAGCCACGCCAAGGGTTCGCTTAGGGCCATCAATGGTTCTCGAGTGCCAGTCCTGCCAAGGGTGTAGGCTTAAGGCGTGAAAAACTTGGTATCAGGGCACATAGTTCAAGATTCCTAGGAAGTCTATGAAGCTGTGTCTATAGAGTCATAGTTATTGGTGTGAAGCACGCCACATCTAGAAATTTCCTTCACTTCTTTCATACTCACTTCATGCGATAGAGTTCATCTCTATAAAGTCTCTTCTAACTCGTTCTTGTGCGTGACTTTCAATTGATCATGTCTCTACGAAGAGCTGTCTCAGGTCTTCCTGGTTGGAGGAATTTCGAGGAACAAGGGGTACCTAATGCACCTGAAGTGCAACTCCAAGGACAGGTCACCAATGGTAAATTTTGGAAAGCCATCTGAATGCTGAGTCAAGCTATGACCAACCAAGTGGGACAAAGAGGGGTTCAATAGGATGTAGCTGATATATCTAGGATTCGAGAGTTTCTAAGGATGAATCCTCCGAGCTTCACTTGTTCAAGCATGACTGAGGATCCGGAGAACTTCGTTGAGGAGCTTCAGAAAGTTTTTGAGATTATGCATGTCACCGATGCTGAGAGAGTGGAATTACTTGCATACCCACTAAAGGGTGTCGTTAGAATTTGGTTCGATCAATGGAAGAATGGTAGAGCTGAGGGTGCACCGAATGTGAGTTGGGCTGTGTTTGAGGAGGCTTTCTTGGGGCGTTAGTTTCCCCGGGAACTGAAAAAACCCAAGGTACGAGAATTCCTCACCCTTAAGCAGGAGTCAATGAGTGTTCATGAGTGTAGTTTGAAGTTCACCCAACTTTCCCGTTATGCCCTGTAAATGGTTGCACATATGAGGAGTAGGATGAGTCTGCTTATTACCAAATTGTCTCGTCTGTCGATTAAGAAAGGTACGGCTGCAATGCTAATAGGTGATATGGACATAGCAAGGCAGATGATTTATGTGCAACAGGTTTAGGAGGATAAGCTGAGGGATAGAGAAGATTTCAGAAACAAAAAGGTTAAGACATCTCGGAATGAGTCCGGGCAGCAGAAAAGTAATGTCAAGCGGGCATCCTTCTAACAAAAACAAAAGGGACCCGCTCCATCATCTTCTAGTGCACTTGCATCCAGAAACATAGGTGAGTACAATAGTCAGAATTCACAAAACTTTAGAGCTAGATCTCCACAGTCTCAAGGTAGTGTGACAAAAGTAGGTAACTGGCTTCTGCATATGCTAAGTGTGGTAGGAACCACCCAGTTAAGTGTCGCGATAGCTCCACAGGTTGTTTCAAGTATGGTCAAGAGGGTCACTTCATGAAGGAGTGCCCTAAGAACTGGCAAGGTAATGGTAATCAGGGCAATAGAGCTCAATCTTCATCAGTTACTCCACCAGACAGAGTTGCATCTAGAGGAGCTACTTCAGGGGCTGGCGGAGGAGCAAACTACCTATATGCTATCACTAGTCGCCAAGAGAAAGAGAATTCTCCAGATGTTGTCAATGGTATGATCAAAGTCTTTACTTATGATGTTTATGCTTTGCCATACCTAGGAACGAGTTTATCGTTTGTGACCCCTTATGTTGCAATGAATTTTGATATTCTTCCCGAGAAACTTTGTGAGCCCTTCAGTGTTTCTACACATGTTAGGGAGTCTATTCTAGTTGAGCGAGTCTATCGTGACTGTACCATTTCCATCAATTACAAGAGCACCATGGCTGATTTAGTTGAGGTAGACATGGTTGATTTTGATGTTATTCTGGGTATGGACTGGTTTCATGCCTGTTATGCCTCCATTTATTGTAGAACTCAAGTTGTCAAATTCCCGTTTCCTAATGACCCAGTCTTTGAGTGGAGGAGTAGTTCAGCAGTGCCTAAGGGTTGTTTTATTTCGTACCTGAAGGCGAGAAAGTTAGTCTCCAAGGGGTGTGTCCACCACTTAGTCTGAGTTAATGATTCTTGTGTCTAGACACTTCCTATTGAGTCAGTTCTTGTTGTGAGTGAGTTTCCTAAGGTCTTTCCATATGATCTTCCTAGAGTCCCTCCTCAGAGAAATAGACTTCAGTATAGATATTCTTCCCGATACTCGTCCAATATCTATTCCGCCATATAGAATGGCACCAACAGAATTAAAAGAGCTAAAAGAACAGTTGAAAGATCTCCTAGATAAGGGGTTTATTCGACCAAGTGTCTCACCTTGGGGCGCTCCGGTCTTATATGTGAGGAAGAAAGATGGTTCCCTTCGGATGTGTATAGATTACCATCAATTGAACAAGGTTACCATCAAGAATAAAAATCCTATTTCAAGAATTGATAACCTTTTTTATCAGTTTATGGGTGCCATTTGTTTTTCGAAAATAGACCTCAGATCAGGCTACAATCAGTTGAGGGTAAGGGAATGTGATATTCCAAAGACAACTATTTGAAAAAACTAGACAGAACTAGAACTTGAAAGAAACCGTTTTTGGAGATAATCAAATTTTTGAAAGTTGGACAAGTTAAGCCGAGTATGAGTGTTGGGTCAACTTTAAACGACCATAAATTCTAGCATAGGAAGATTTAGGTGTGCTACAAGATACCGTAGGAAAGATCTTTGAATTATCTTTCCAATGCCACTGAGTTTGCTCAATTTCGAGTTTGTATGAAGGATATATGCCCATTTGAAGTCGGGTTGTCTAGAAAAGGAAAGTCAAAAACGGATTTTAGAGGGATATTTTGGTCTTTTCATTACCCAATTAATTCAATCCATTTTTAGTAAATTATTTGGGGTCTAAACTGAGTTAGTTCAGTTTACGCATTTACCAAAACACGCTAGGGTATTTTGTGAAAGAACTCAAGAGGAGAAAGGAGAAGAAAAGTTCAAGATTCATCAAGTCCTTGCAATTTTAGTTGGGGATTTTGCCAAGGATTCAATCCTACGAGGTATGTGAGACTTTCATAACGTTGGGTTAGTTCACCCACGTGCCAATCATGTTTAGTTCAGCGAAATTCGTTTTAAAAAGGTTGAAAGTTTGTTGTTATTGATATGTGTTCTTAAATTTGCTTTCGTTCTTGAATTTGGCTGTGATTAAGGAGTTCTTGACATTATTCTGTCGATGTATAGAGTTGTTTTGAGTTAGGTTCTTGTGTACATACAGGGTATTTGAATCTAAAAGAAAAAAAATTGAATTCAGGCGACTTGGGGTTAGAAAACGAATAAGGAAAAAGTCAGGCGAATCTAGAGACCCCTTCCCATTTCATAGATTTTTCTCCGCTTCACAGAGCGGTCACGGACCCTTCTACCTCAAAATTTGTTTCGCGACCAAATATTTAAATGCATCTCCGCATCGCGGACTTGCTTCCAGACAGTGATTTCTCGATCGTTTCTCATGTTTAACTATCTGAAAACACTCCTAAACATCATGAGATCCTTCCTATCACAAATAACAAATCCTTGAATCCATAAATTCAAATTCAAGGAAAGTTAAGAGCCAAGTCTAGAGAGTTCTTTGAGTCATTTCAAAAGTATTTTATAAATCTTTTAACTTTGTTTTAAGACTTGAGTTTTGAGTTGAATAAAAATAAAGATCAAAGTTGTTTTCTTCAAAAGAATATATCGCGACTATGTATTCCCAAAAGAGTAAATCTTTTCACATTTAAACAAGAGAGGAAACACCAATTTCCAAGAGAGCCTGAGCTAGTTTTGAGTAATTATCTCAATCCACAGAAAGAGTTTTGTTTTAAAACATATGAGCTGAGTATTTTGGGAGTAGTATTGAGCACCGATATGTGGACGAGTTCACAAGAACTCAAGTCTCCATAAACCATGTAACCATCGTGGGTAAAAAGGGTCATACTTTTTAGATGATTCCTTAGTGCTTTCTAGCATAGACTAGTAGATCCACTTAGTTGAGGCGTTTTATATCCCGAAAAATTATAGGGAAGTTCTGGCAGCGTGGGCGAGATGATGTATCATCATATTAGCTCATAGTGATAGTTGTCGATTAGAGAAACTCACACACAAGTATATTACTTTATATATAAATTGTGTTGTTATTGTATTTATTTAGCATCTTCATTTGCTACCTACTGTTTTAAATGACTTATATAAACTTCATCATTACTGTTGTTTATTTCTGCATTGAGTTGAGTATTCATGAGTTCAGTAAAGCTGAGGTAAGTGTTTCTTTCAGTATTAATTTCAAGCTTATGTCGTGTTTACTTTTCCCCTTGCATGCTTGTACATTCAATGTACTGATACCATTTGGCCTGCATAATTTTATGATGCATATACAGGTAACTAGGATCAGCATCCAGCGCCTCGTTGATCCTGTCGAGCACTCATAGTCAGTTGGTGAGCCTCCTTGCTTTCTGAAGGATCCCTTTGGTTATGTTTTGTTTTATTGCTTTTGGCTATTTTCAGTTTTTAGGATCATGAGAGGTCTTGTACCGACATCCCTCTTAGTATCTAGAGGCCTCATAGACAGTTAGATATGACTTCTTTAGTCTTAATGTTTCAGTTGTTTGATTTAAAGACTTGAGTTGCCATTTTGGCTGAGTTGAATGTTATTTTCTAACCATTCTCTGTTTATCTATTCAGATAGTTAATTTAAGATTTTGTTTAAGTACATTTCCATTGAGTAAGTCTTCCGCTGAGAGTCTAGCCTGGCAAAGGGTTTTCTTAGGGTCAATAATGGTTCTCGAGTGCCAGTCCCGCCCAGGGTGTAGGATCGAGGGTGACATGCAACCAAGCACAAGAGGAAAAAACTCTTCTCTAAATTAATAGTTGGAGAAATTGAAAAAAAAACAAACAATACAAAGAAAACAAAAGAAAATGAGTTGATGGGAAGGGCATCAACAAAAGTTGGAGAGAGAGTGCTCCAATACCAAAAATAATATTTAAAAAAAAACACACACAAAAAGAAAAGGAGTTGATGGGAAGGGCATCAATGAGAATTGGAGAGAGAGTGCTCCAACACCAAAAACAAAAAAACAAAGCAAAAATAAAAGGTGTTGGTGTGAAGGGCATCAACCTTGGATGTTGGAGAGAAGTTATCCAACACAGCCAAGAGAAAAAGTATCGAAAAAAACAAAAAGAAAAGGCGTTGGTGGGAAGGGCATCAACCTTGGAAATTGAAGAGAATTGCCCCAACACAACCAACAGAAAAAATATCTTGAGTTTGAGAGAAAGTGCTCCAACACTTGGAAGTTGGAGAGAAGAGCTCTAATACAACCAAGAAAAAAAATATCGTGAGTTGGAGAGAAAGTGCTCCAACACTTGGAAATTGGAGAGAAGGTGCTCCAACACAACTAAGAAAACAAATAAATGAGAATTGAAGAGAAGTACTCCAACAATTGAAGATTGAAGAGAAGTACTCCAACAATTGAAGATTGAAGAGAAGTACTCCAATACAACAACAATAACAAGAAGAAAAAGGCAAGAATATACAACTTTGAATTATGGTAAAATGTTAGAAATAATAATTCAAAGTTAGAGTTGAAATCTTAAGTTGTTTAGGATTTGTTATTTATGGTATTTACTTATTTATGTTTTGATTAGAATTTTTTACTTAGAGTAGTTCCTAGTCCTAGTTTAATTTGATTTTTACCTTTATAAATAGGAATGATACTCAAGATAGAAATATACAGAAATACAAGAAACGGAGAAGGGCCTAAATTGGCCCTCAAGTATTTGAATTGGTACAAAATTACCCTCCATCCACCTATTGGCTCTAAATAGCCAGGACGTCCACCTTTTGGTTAAAAAATACTCTTATCTCTAATGGATCATACTCACTAGGTTGAAGGAGGGTAATATTGTACCAAATCTTATAGTTTAAGGGCATTTTAGGCCCTTTTCCGTTAAAATAATTTGAAATTACATAATATATAATCTCACATTATTGACTTGATTTTGAATTTCATAGTATATTTAAAATTATAAAAAGTTTAGGCGTCTACTCTCTACTCCTCCCTCCCCGGCCCTTCACTCCCTATCTCTTCCAAAAAAAAAAATTATTTGGATCTTGTCCACCATTTAATTTTTTTATTTATTTATGAAGAACAAGAGAGAAAAAAAGGAGGAATATAATGATGCATTCATATAGAAATAATTAGTTTCATATAAGATGACTCAATTAAACAAATATGTACAAATATTACATTTTTCTTTTGAGTGTACCCAAAATTAAAAATAAAATAATAAAGATAATCATTTCTTTTATCCCCACCCTCATCCCATCATGACAATAATACTAATTAAAGGCATATAAATATGTTAGTTCATTTCAAGTTTGAGTCCTAGATATCTTAATTAAGAATAAGAGATTACAAAAAGGAATAAAAGAGAAAATGAACAAGACATTTTGATAATTGAGAGAAAATTTTATATCAATGAAAATAATAATTTTTTTAGATGGACAATCAGTCGAAGTAAGTATAGATTTTAGTTGGATTACGTTATAATAAATTGTGGTCGATTTAAAAATGGCCAATAGGAAGATATCATGAAATTAATTATTTTTTTAATATTTTTTTCAAGTGTATCGAGTCAAAATATGTATCATAACTAGTTTTTATAGAAAATTAGAATTTTTAAAAATATCATTTTTATTATTTATTTGAGAAGGGTTTAAATTTTGACCAATCACATTAAGCAATATAATAAATAAATATTTAATTATTTTACTTTAAGGGAGCTATTAAAAATAAGGGCAAATATGAGTCAAAATTTTAACATCACGGGTATTTTTGAGTCGAAAGGTGGACTTCAAGGGTATTTTAGGGCTGATAGGTTGATGGAGGGTAATTTTGTACCGATTCAAATACTTGAGGAGCATTTTAGACCCTTCTCCGTACAACAAAATAGATAGAACTTGAGGCAAGATTCAAGAACCTTTGAGTTTATATAGAAACTATTTTCCTTCATATATATATATATATATATATAGATATATATATATACAAGTTTTGTCGCACGTGAATATCAAAGCATGTACCACATTATTTTTAAAAATATTGTAAATATTAATAAATAAAAGAATTAAGTAAACAATTATAAAATGAATGATCATAAAGTACTATAAGTTCCTATGAATAGTGAATCTAAACTTTCTTACGATTACTACTCAAAGTTAGTCACTATTAAAATCTCTTCGTTACACCTCTTAAATAGACTTTCTCCTCCATTCCCCATAGTGCATTACTGAGTTATTATTGTTTTGTTGGAGTTCTTACTTTTATAATATAATATAAATAAGTATTGATATATGTAACACCCCAGAAATTTTTTGAGCTCAGACTCGAACATCCTTCGTTGTAAGTAGAATTTTACTGAGGAATTTGAAAATTTCCTAAGTGTTAAGGTCACTAGATGTAGCACCTTGAGTTCCAAGAAGAACTAAAGATAATTCATTCCTATGTTCCTTTAAGTTTTGGGTCAACTTCAAAGGACCATAACTTTTAGTACATAATGAGTTAGGTGGCCCATAGGATATCAATTGAAAGGTCTTTGAGTTATCTTTCCAACGTAACCGAGTTTACTAAGTTTCAAGGTACGATGAGTGAAATATTCCATTTTGAAGTCAAGTTGTACAGTTAAGGAAAGTTACCCAAAAATAGTAAGGGGTATTTTGGTCTTTTCCTTACCTAATCAGATTTAATTCATCTTTAGTAAGGTTTTAGGGGTCTAATATAATTAGGTTCAGTTTTATAGTCCTACTATATGCCTAAGGTTTTAGTTGAGAGTTCAAGAAGAAAAAAGAGGAGAAACGAGGAGAAAAGGCCAAGATTTCGTCGAGTTCTTGAGGAGTGGATTGCAGATTTCGCCAATGGTTTAATACCTAAGAGGTATGTAAGCTTCCATAGTGTTAGGTTTGTTCACCCACAAACCAATCATGTTTATTTGAGCGAAATTCGTTCTAGAAAGTTGAAAGTATGATGTTCCTGAATTATGTTCTTGAAATTGGCTTTCGTTCTTGAGTTTAAATGAGATTGATGAAATCGTGTCAATTTTAGAGTTGTGTTTGATTAAATTCTTCTGTACATGTATTGGGTATCTGAATCTAAAGTGGAATTGAGAAAAAGAATCTAGTTTAGACGAATCTGGTACTCCACTCTGCGTCGCAGACCTGCCCTCCCAGTGCATAAAATCTTTCTCCGCATCGCGGACCCTTCTGCCTCAAAATTTATTTTGCGACCAAATATTAAAATGTATCTCTGCGTCATAGACTTGTTTCCAAACAGTGATTTCTTGATCGTTTCTCATGTTTAACTATCTAAAAACACTCCTAATCATTACAATATCCTTCCTATCAAAAATTATAACCTTGTATTCATAATTCAAATTCGAGGAAGAGCTAAGAGCCAAGTCTTCAGAATCCTTTGAGTGTTTTGAGGAGTTTTCTACAAATTCTAATAACTTGTTTCAAGACTCAAGTAATTGAGCATGAGAGTGAGGAGAATGTATTCATGAGTCTACACTATCTACGAGATCCTTCATATCATGAACCATAACTCTTGAATTCATAATTCAAATACAAGAGAGAGTTAAGAGTAGAGTTCAAGAAAGTCTTTGAGTCTAATTGTGAATCCTTTGAGATCAACTATTGATTTGGACTAAGTTTTGAGGAAGTACGTGTGAGAAGAAGAAGAAGAGTTGTATAAATGAGTTCCACATCGTTATGTAGACCTTCAAGTCGAGTCGTTCATGCCCATAAATTCGACATGAATTTCATCAGTTGAGCATCTTTGAGAGGAGTAGTATCTTCAAGTTCTAAGTTCTTGAGTACCGAGTTTCTAACCCTAAGTGAAATGTATTAAAAATATCGTAAACTAACGGTATATCAACATCTTAATATGGCAATAAAAGTTAGTGACATATAGTTAGGAGGTCTTCATGGAAATCACTTCTTGCATAAATTCAATGTCACGACCCAGACCATTTTGATTGGCACCCACACTAACCCTCGGGTGGGAGAACAAATACTACAACCCAAACCAAGCAACTAAACCAAAAACTAAAGCATTTAAGTCATGGAAGCATGTTAAATAGCTAAAGACTGAAGTTCCCATAAACTTCAAAAAGATCTAACAACTAAACAATGCGGAAAATACACCTAGAACCTGAAAGTCAATGTACCAAGACATCTAACAATGAACCAAAGTCTAAACTAGAAGCATTACAACCCCAAACTAATGAACTAATAACTAACTAGAAAATTCTAAGACCGAAATGGTGGCCATAAACGAAAGAGAACCCATGGCAGCCCGGAAGAATTGGCTCACCCTTGAATTCGAACGACGATCACTAATTTTCTAAACGAGGTCTGTCAATAGCCGCCTGAAGATGCCCTGTACTCAACAAAGAAAGAGCAAGTGCAGTGTCAGTACACAAACACAGTGTACTGATAGGATGACGCGGCTATCCCACTAAGTGCAACATACTTAAGCCATTACAACAATATAATTACAAGCATATATTGAACATATGCACTATTATCAACATTTACGAACAAAGTACAGTTTCACATTTCTCAAGAAACACAATTATGACAAGTCATTGGTCCTCTCATTAACCCCAAACCCAAACACTTTGCATATCGGAACGTGGTACCCGATCCAATGTTTATGCCGAAACATGACAACCGATCCAAGTTAGGGTGTCGGAACGCAACACCCGATCCATTCAACAAGCCACCATCACAATCACAAAGTACATTCTCGTAATCATACAATCAAGTCATGATTCATGGAATTCATCAATCATATATCCTCATTTACAACAAGTGTGATCAATAATGCAACATACGCATACATACATGTATCTTAATGAAGCAAGACAAACATATATCACACAATCATAGAATCACAACCATCACCTACCTCGAAACAAGATTGAAACGTTAAGAAACTTGATCCTTCCCTATCCAGATTCGTTCCGCTTGTTCTTGGTCTACAAACAATCATAATAACACGGGAATCAATAAACAATCACTAATTACCCAAATTACTAACAATTCTATGAGCCCTAGATCAAACCCATGATCCCAAGTACCCAAATTAGGGTTGTTTCCACCATAGATTCTAGATCAAAACTCTCCCCCATCGATAATTACTCATTAGATTACGTTCTACATATCGAAAAACGGATTCAGGGAGTTAAAATGTTACATTTAGCCTCAAGAATGGTGGAAAACCGTCAAGAAAAGACCTGGTTAATTCCTTAACTCTCAAATTCAAAAATTACAGAATAAAACATTTTTGGGGTTTATTTATGACTTTACATCCTGTCTTGCCCACCACAGTGGTCAACACCTCGCTACATCATCCCCGCCCTAGCGACCAAAATCACCGCCAAAGCGGCTTGCACGAAACAGTGAACAAATTAAAGAATTCCTAAACCCCCATTTCACAACATTCCTTCAACCTACGACACTTAGAAACTACCCGTTCACGCTAAGATCAATTTCGGGAGTTCTACTCTCTCGAATTCAATTCTGTAAAGTCGTACGGGTTCCTTAACGACTTATATATCTACTCATGTAATCAAAATCATAATCAAATCACCCGATTGCTACTAGATTTCTCTACACCTTAATGACTCCGATTTCATCCAAATCTGGACTAGGTTGGAAATTTTAAGTTACTACGAAAAAGTTTTTCGGCCCAAAATTTTTCCCCATTGGGTTTTTAATAACAACAAAATCCGGTCATTACAATAGATACCAATTTACCCATCACTCATCCCCAAGTGACAAACTTAGAAAAATAGGCTAAAAAGGAATGGAGTAGTACCTGAATCGTGAAAAATTGGGGATCTTTGTGTCGCATGTCCCTTTTGGTCTCCCAAGTAGCTTCCTCAACTGGACGATGCTTCCATTGAACTTTCACATTTTTAATCTCTTTGGTCCTCAAATCAAGAATTGCAATTGGTTCCTGCTCATACTGAAAGTCTTTGTCCCCCTTAATGATATAATCCCCTTCACCATGATATCTCATCAGCATAGACATAACAAATACCGAATGAACTCCCCATAAGTTAGGAGGTAAAGCCAATCTGTACGCTACCGGTCCTACACATTCAAAAATCTCAAAGGGACCAATGTATCACGGACTTAGTTTGTCCTTCATGCCAAATCTCATCACCCCCATTCATGGGTGATACCTTAAGAAGAACATTCTCACCAGTCTGAAATGTCATGTCTCTCACCTTATGATCTGTGTACTTTTTCTGTCTACTCTGGGCTGCTAAGAGTTTAGTTTGGATGCTCCTAACCTTATCTTGAGCATCTTTCACGAAATCAACCCCAAAGGTTTCACATCTCCACCCTCAAACCATCCTATGGGTGATCTACATCCCCTCATGTATAATGCCTCAAATGGTACCTTATCAATGTTGGAGTTATAACTATTATTATAAGAGAACTCACACCAAGGTAAGAACATATCCCAATGCCCTCCAGAATCAATCACACATGCCCTCAATATGTCTTCTAAAACTTGAATAGTCCTCTTCGATTGCCCGTCCGTCTGTGGATGGAAACCGGTACTAAAAGTGAGTTGTGTGCCCAATTCATCATGTAATTTCCTCCAAAATTTGGAGGTAAATTGCGTACCACGATCTAAGATGATAGAAAGGGGCACCCCATGAAACCTCGCTATCTCTTTCACAGACACCTTAGCCAATTGTTTATCATTATAATCTATTCTTACCGGAATAAAATGGGCTGACTTAGTCAATCTATCAACCACTACCCAAATAGAATCAAGCTTCTGTAAGGTCTTGGGAAGACCAACCACAAAATGCATGGCTATCCTTTCCCACTTCCATTCCGGTATTGGCATTCTTTGAAGCAAACCTGCAGGCCTTTGATGTTCATACTTTACTTGTTGGCAATTTTGACACTTAGCCACAAACTCTGCTATATCCTTCTTTATGCCCGACCACTAATAAATTCGCTTCAAATCTCAGTACATCTTGGTCAAACCCGAATGAACGGAAAATCGCGAACCATGAGATTCTATCAACAATTTCTGAATCAAGTCATCAACTCGAGGAACAAAAATTCAGCCTTTAAAATAGAGCACACCTTCCGCATCAAGAGTGTTCTCTTGTGCCTTACCAATCACAGTCTTCTTCTTGAGTTCATTCAAATTTTCATCCTCTAATTGCTTGGCCTTGATATCTTTAATAAACGTGGCCCTTACTTCAATGCTAGCTAACACCCACCTCTTTCTGAGATACCCAATTGCATGAATTTAGACTCTAAGGTATGGATTTCCTTAGCCAAATGTCGCTTAGTTACACTCCAGCAAGCTAAACTACTCATACTCACTGCTCTTCGACTCAAAGCGTCGGCCACCACATTAGCCTTGTTCAGATGGTATTTAATGCTCACATCATAATCCTTGAGTAACTCCATCCACCTTCTCTGTCTCAAATTCAGATCCTTTTGAGTGAATACATACTGCAAACTACGATGATCAGTAAACACTTCACACTTAACACCATAAAGGTAATGCCGCCGGATCTTAAGAGCAAACACTACCGCTGCCAACTCCAAATCATATGTTGGGTAATTCCTCTCACGTACCTTCAATTGACGTAAGGCATAAGCTATAACATTCCTATCCTGCATCAACACTTCACCCAAACCATAATGTGAAGCATTATAATAAACAATAAAATATTTACCTTCTATCGGTAATGCTAGAATAGGTGCAGTGGTCAAGAGAGTCTTGAGCTTTTGAAATCTCTCCTCATATTATTTCAGTCCATTCAAATGGTATCTCCTTTTTGGTCAAATTTGTCAAGTGAGTGGCAATAAAAGCGAAGTTCTTCACAAATCGACGATAGTAGCTAGCGAGCCCCCCAAAACTCCTAACTTCCGTCACAGAGCTAGGCCGAACCCAATTCTTAACCACCTCAATCTTTTGGGGATCTACCATTACCCCTTCTTTTGAAACTACATGCCCCAAAAATGAAACCGAAGTCAACCAAAATTCACACTTAGAGAATTTAGCATACAACCTTTGTTTCCCAAGAACACCTAGAATAGTACGAAGATGGTCGACATGCTCTTCCTCACTTTTCGAATAGACCAAAATATCATCAATAAAGACTACGACTAAGGAATCAAGAAATGACTTGAACACCTCATTCATTAAACTCATAAAAGCTGCAGGTGCATTAGTCAAACCAAAACACATATCTAGAAACTCATAGTGCCCATATCGGGTTCTAAACACCGTCTTGGGCACATCCTCAGGCCTAATTTTCAACTGATGATAGCCAAACCTTAGATCAATCTTGGAGAAAATTGATGTACCTTGCAATTGGTCAAAAAGATCATCTATTCGAGGCAAATAATACTTGTTCCGAATAGTGACCCTGTTCAATTGCCAGTAATCTATACACATCCTTATACTACCATCCTTTTTCTTAATAAACAAAACTAAAGCACCCCATGGGGAAGCACTAGGATGAATAAATCCCTTATTAAGAAGCTCTTGGATTTTAGCCTTAAGCTCTCTTAATTCTGTCGGAGCCATACGATATGAAGGGATAGAAATAGGACGAGTACCAGGTTCTAAATCAATGCAGAAATTTATATCTCTATTCGGAGGCATACCATGCAAATCATTATGAAACACTTCTCTAAATTCTAACACCACAAGAATAGACTCAATAGATGGAGACTCAACTTCAACATCCCGAATATGAGCCAAATAAGCTGAACAACCTTACCCTACCAGTTTCCTAGCCGGAATGGAGGATATGATCTTAGCTTGCTTAGGCTTGTACACCCCTTCACACTCTAACTTTTCCCTTCCCGGAATTTGTAGAGTTACATACTTGGTATTACAATTAAGCACAATATAATAGGGGGACAACCAAGTCATGCCTATGATTATATCAAAGGCAGTCATATCCAAAATCACCAAATCAGCCCAAGTCTGAAAACCCATAAACCCAATAGGACAAGCACTATAGACATGGGTCACTATGACAGACTTTCCAACTAGGATAGAAACATGGATGGGGGTATTAATGAAACGACCCCAAAAATGCCCGAAAATGTGCTTCGGAAACACCTATAATTGTAATTTCCATATATCTCAAAATCCGTGCATGATTTCGGAAATTCGACATCATATTCTTATTCAGGGGGTCAAATTGAGTGGGAAATGGGTCTAACCCGAATTTTAGA
>JAJOOR010031669.1:0-13291 GCA_036250505.1 Solanum acaule | reverse complement strand
TTTCTGGGTATCAATAATGAAGGGCAATGTTGGGGAGCGGGGGGTTTTCAGACGGGTACGAGATCGGCTCAAAGAGACCAAGAATGATGGAATCAAATCCCTACTTCGCAGTGAACAGCAGTGCAAGTGGCTATCAGCAGGCTTTTGACTATGATAACAGATCTCCGCCTTCTGCCTTTCCTGTTGTTCGTTTAAGGGGTCTTCCATTTGATTGCACTGAAATTGACATTTACAAGTTCTTTGCTGGCCTGGACATTGTGGATATTTTTGTGGTCAACAAGGATGGTAGGTTCTCTGGAGAAGCATTTGTTGTCTTTGCTGGTCACATTCAAGTGGATTATGCTCTTCGGAGGGATAGGCAGAACATGGGGAGGAGATATGTAGAGGTTTTCAGTTGTAAGAAGCAAGATTATTACCAAGCTATAGCTGCTGAGGTGAAGGAAGGAGGTTATGAATCTGACTACCGTGCTTCCCCTCCACCTCGTCCAAAGAGGGCCCAGAACAAAGATCAAATGGAGTACACAGAGATATTGAAGATGCGTGGTCTCCCATACCGATGTAAGAAATCTGATATTCTCAAGTTTTTTGGTAAGGAATTTAACCTTACAGATGACAAGATAAACATTACCTACCGCTCTGATGGAAAAGCTACTGGTGATGCTTATGTGGAGTTTGCATCGGCTAAGGAGGCAAAGGAAGCTATGTGCAAGGACAATATGGAGATTGGATCAAGGTACATCGAGCTATTTCCTTCATATCCAGATGAAGCAAGACAAGCTGGAACAAGATCACGACGATGATGGAGAAGATTTTCTAGTATGGAATTTTTCATTTTGGGTTTAGACGTTTAGTCCTGTTAAAGACTTTCTCACCCCGTTCCCTTATTATGTTTTCTACACAATATATATGAACCTATGGAAGTTATCGGACTGTCCGTCTTGGATGTCTTAGTTGTGGTATCGGCCAACTCACTTTCAACTCTTGTGCCATCAATTGATTGTCGTTATGCTCTGTAGTTTCGTTATGCTCAGTATTCTTGCTTAGCAAGTCAATTACTTACAAGTTTATATGCCTTTCTTTCTTTCTCCAATTTATTATATAGATTGTTGGCCTTTCTGGTTTTGCTCAGAAGGGTTGGGAAGGTCCAGGTTACTATTTTCCTTGTCCGGGTACTTCCGTTTGTATGCTTATATTCTGTTTGCTCGTTTGAGTGTTCTGTTATCATAGGAGATTATTTATGCTATTGTCATGGGGTGATTTAATCTGTCTTGCTAGAGAGAAATGCTGAAGGGGATGGATTCAGTAATTTCCAAGAGATTGAGAAACAAGTTTAAAGCGAATGGTATGTTTTAAAACTGCTTAATACAAAGACAATCCCTTGAATTTGCTAGTAAATTTTATTTAGGCACTTGAATTTTAACTTGTTCCAATTGAACACATGATAAAGTGTTTTTATTAGACATTTTTGGTTCAAGTTGTGAATTTTTTTTGTGTGTATGTTCTTAAGTTCACATTACGTCGATAAGTTATACTACTTAACATATTATTACCTTCTTTGCGTATATACGCAGTAGCCTCAGTATATCGTAAAACCTTAAGCTTATTTCAGTTGAGTTTGATGTGATAATCGAAGTGGATGATACATTTATTGTGGTTAAGTTAATTACCTAATAAATATTTGAGATTGCGTGCAAAATTGAATTGAAAGCGTATAATATGAACACTATATCATGAAGTTAAGTTATAGTACAAATGTTTAAATTTCAAATTTAAGAGGTTGCGTATGTGTTGAGCCTTTTAAAAATGGTATGATATGTTCATCTCATCTTTGGGTAAAAATAGTTAGTGGTTAACCTCCTAGAATTTGATTACTATTGTATGGTTTACATTTGAATAAGCTTTTCCTAAGAAATAAATCAGCTTGTAGCAGCTTTTATTGGTGGTTTTTTCTAGGTTACTGCTTACTAATTAATGCTTACTATTGAGAGTTGCATGAATTATGTTTTAGTGATATAACTGCATTTTTCTTGCATTATATGTACTTGCACTGTCACTACACAACACAATATAATTTGATAGAACTGCACATGGTTTGACCAAGCAACCGTTTTGGTGAATCTTCAATATGTGGCTCTTACAGAATAAACCCTGTGGGCTAGCATTGTTTGGTACGTGAAATAAGGGTAACAATCTCGAGATGAAATTTGAGATCAACTTTATCTCATATTTGGTTTGAGGTATTAGCCAACTAAGAGATATCTCAGCATTTGTACTAAAATAATAAGATAAAATAATTTCATAGAATATACTTATTTCATCCTGCATACCAAACGACTCTGTGGTTTTAGAGTAACCAAGAGGCATATAGATGGTATTTTAAAGAGAACATATAGGTCTAGCTCAAATTAATCTGGAATTGAGGCTTAATTCATGTTGTACCTAGACAATTAAAGCATGGTTCGATTTGATAAATAATTTTATTCAGCTCTCTATATTTTTTTCACTTAAAGACTAACCTTTTGATTAAGACGAGGTACGACGTTCGTTTAATTCATATATCACACGTTGCACCAATGAATCAAGGCCTTGGGGATTATAGTCGAACTTTATCATTGTTGTTGTGGTGGAGCTAGCATTTTCTCCGGGAAAATTTGCATTATTCTTCATTTTGACATCTTATTTTAGATGAATGAGATAAGATATATAGTTAATCTGAACTACGTGAAATTGAATAAAAATGGTTTTATTGTTAATAGCTGATTTAAAAATACTCTAACCGCTAATAGTTTGGTCTGGAAATGCTCTTATTATTACTTAATTGATCAAATAACCCTACCATTAATTTTCGTTTCCTAATAAAATAGGAAAAAAATATTTCTTAATTTTTTCCAAATTAAAGTAGGATAAACATTTGCTAATTAAAAAAAAAATTCTTCGGAAAAGAATATATATAAAAAGAAAAAATATATAATTATTTGGAAAAAAGACGCTAACAATAAGAATATTTTTAGATCAAACTATTAATGACAGAGATATTTTTAGACCAAATTACTATCAACAAAATACATTTTCAAATTAAACTATAACACATAGTCACATACTTTAAGAAGACTTTGAACTCTTTTCCGTAGTTTTTTTTATTTTTTTTTTAATTTAATACACAGTGCCGGCTCAATTGTGTATAAAAGAAAAGGCATGTAAGGGACCTCATTTTTCTTTAACAATAATAGCTTATAGATTATTTTTTTTATTTTTTTAAAATATTGAATAAAGTAATTTTTTTGTAATGCTTTGACATATTTGAAGTACTATATCATGAAAGATAACATAAATTGATTATATTATTAAATTAAAAAAAAATATTCGAAGAAATAAATTCTATATAAGTTATTAACAATGTTTTAATATTTAAAACTTCAATTTAATTTAAATTTTAGGTCAATAATATGCTTGAGCCGTTCCAGTTAATACATGACTAACTTAGACCTAACAAAATTATTCACTTCAATTCCACTTATATATAAAAAAAAGATGTTGAAGGATTTATAATAGTTTATGATATTCCCTTATCATAAAGCATAGCTGTCCTCTAGACTGTCAAAAGTGGTAAAATCAAAGTTTATTAGCACTTTGATTATATAATAACTATTCAAATAATTATTGATCATTATTTAATTTGACCAATCTTTGTTAAAAAAATTCCTCAACTTATACACCAATTATCAACTAAAGTAAACTCAACTTATTCTGCCACTTCAACATGGACTTCGAAATTTGTATGCACTTTACAAATGACTCTTTAATATTTCAATAGAGAAAAATTTATTTAATAATTTCTTTCTGTTTGCTCAAAATTTAGTGAATAAAGTTATCGATATTTATATTGAAAAGACGTAATAAATAACTGATAAAATAATCAAACGTAGGTAAATCGATCTTGACATCATTTTGATTTTTCTTCTAGAAAGAGGACTTAAAGATTTGATCTAAGTAGTAGTTATTTGTTTATTCATAAGATGAAGTATATTATACATCAACTCTAGTGTCATTTTGCAAAAGAATCTTTTTTAATTTCCACTTGCATTTTCAAACTTTGACTTTCTATTTTCTAACGTAATATGGTTGAAGTGAAAAAAAATGTACTCTCCCTGTCTTTATATACTTCTCAAACTTTGACTTTGATACACTTATTAAGAAAATAATTATTGATATAGCGAATTTACTATTTTACTCCTATTAATTGATAAGGTCTCAAACATATTTATTTACTATATTTTTTAAAGACAGTAACTCAATGGTAATAAATTGGGAGGATAATAGGAAAAAACTTATCTTTTCTTAATTTGACAAAAACATCAAGTAAAAAGAAAAATCAAATTAAAAAATATTTGACAAGTAAATAAGAACGAGGAGGGAGTATATGTAACAACATTAATTGGGGTTGAAATTAAATTGTTATACTTTCAATATAACCTGATTTGTCACATCATATGGTTAATTCAGACTAGACTAACATAAATAAACTTTAAATTTAATTGTGGCATATTTCTAAAAAAATCTTTTTCTCCCTTTCAAAACAGTTGTTGTGGTCCCTAACATTACTATTCAATGTCCTTTTAATTCAGAATTTGATGTTTTCCAATATAGCAAATAATTAGGGCATCTCCAACCCACACTCTATTATACTCTCCAAATATAAAGTTTTTTATTTTTTCAGATAATCAACTCTAATCAATTCTCTATTTTACTCTCTAAAAAAGAATCTTTTTCTCTCCTCAATATTATATTATTATTTCTATTTCATTCTTATTTTCTTATTTCATAGTATAAATTATTTGTTTCTTTTTTTCAATAATTACTTTATATAATTCTCATGTGATACAAAATTTTATTTTTCAAATTTTTTATTTAATATAAAATTATATTTTATTCTAAATTTGGAGAACTACTATTCAACTCTCTAAATTTGAAGAATAGAGAGTGGTTTGGAGGTGGATTGGAGTACCCATTCTTTATTTTACTCTCCAAATATAGAGAATGGAGAGTAAAATAGAGATGGATTGGAGATGGTCTAACTTAACTACACATCTATTAATTCCACCACATATCGACTTTATATTTTGACCCAAATAGTGTTCCTAATATACACACTGGGTGGGGTAGGGGTTAGTAGCGAGTCAAGATTTTTATTATGAGAGTTTGAATATAAAAAATAAATATATAAAAAGGTCAAATTAAAGAAGGTTTGATACTACTACATATATATAAAAAAGTTATTATAACTATGTATAAATAATGTAATTTTCACCAAAGGGAGGCTCTGCTCCTGATCAGGGACGTTGGGGAAATTGATTAGAAAACATATACGAGCTCCCTCTGTGCACTTTTAAAAATTTAGAATTTTAAAATATAGATTTCACTTTTAACATATAAAAAAGTGATAGTAATTTTTTTCTGTATACCCTCAACATAAATTGTTTATTCCTCAAATCTCTTTTTCAAAAAATGTACTGAAGTTCTTTTTTTCCATTAGAAGCAACAAATATCGTGCGTCTTTTTTTGTTTTGTTTGTTTATCATATGAGTGTTTACAATATTATTGCTATCGATACATATCCAATCTTTGCACTATCATAACATATACATCGTACACTAGATTAATCCTGAAAAAAGTGATGAACCAAAATAACTTAGGAATAGTTAGGATTAAGCACTAAATTATGATGACATATATGTTTGATTGTTGTGGATTTTTACTATTAACAACCAATATAAGGAATCTATATCCATCATGGATGGGTTTGTTTCTCTAGAGAGGTTAACGTGGTGGAATTTGTTTGATACGTGGTTATGCTTAATTTCTTTCATTGAATTTAAATATAAATAAAAGTCATCTATTTTCTCGCATGACAATTTTCTTTTTTTTAAAAAAGGGTCAAAGGGTGTGTAATTTTTGTTTTTTTTCATGAGTCTTACATTGGTGAATAATACTCTCTTATATGTCATCACTTCACTTCATTTGGGGATATTTATGTTCTTTTGTCCTAATTTATATGACATAATTTTTTTAGATTATTTTTAAAAAAATCATTAAATTATTTAAATAAGAGACAAAATATGTAGAGATTACCTGAGAGTCAAGTACCAACATAACCAAAACCAAAAGCTGACTAAAGTAAGGTGATACACATGCAAGGAAATATTCAACTAATTATAAAGAACCCAAAATTGTTTTTTTTTTTTTGGGTCATTTTATGTGTTTGTGGCAACGTTGAAAATATTTTGCTGCGTTTCTCACTAATACTTTTCAAGTTACGACAAAACCATATCTTACAAAATTGTGATCCATCATACATCTTTGTTTTTGTCAACTGATCAATTAATTGTACGTAAGAGCGCCAAAGTCAGAATTGAACGTTAGAATTAATAATTTATAAATATTTATTATATCTTCTTAAGATAAATATAAGATTTGAACCAAAAATACTAAATTCGACTGAAAAATTATAACTCTTATTCTAGCTCCACACAGTGGCGGAGTCACCCTATTATGAGGGGGGTCATCCGACCCCCCTTTGGTGGAAAATTATATGATTTATACATGGTTAAAATAATTATTTAGGTATATATAGTAGATGTCGAACCCCCTTCGGCTACTTCGTGTGTCTATTTTTTTAAATTTTGAACCCCCTTATTAAAAGTTCTGGCTCCGCCACTGGCTCCACACCGAATTTATTCTAAGGATGAAATATGCAGCATCTGCACTTCAAAATGAATTAAATTTTTTATAATGTGGGTGTTTGTTTTTCTCTATTAACACCTTTATCTTTATTCTTTTAATCTTTTAACTCCAATCTAATGATAATTTAAAATTATAATAAAAAATTTGAAGGATAAATTTATTTCTTTTTGTCTTGAAAAATTTAGATATACAGAATCTAACCTCATTTTTTTTTGTTGGAACCCCTTTTAATAACAAGGAAAAATACTAAACGATATGTAAAAGTATAACAAGAGTATGAATGTTCCAAAAGTGTAATACACAACAAAATTGAGTATTTTGGGCTAATACATTATACACGAGTTAGTTTGAATCTATTTCCTTAAAAATAAAGTGGTTAAAAAACCAATGAAATATAAGTACTTCCTCGATTTACTTTTTTCGTATTCACGAAAGACAGTTTGATTGATTATTAGAATTAAATTGAATTAGACTAATTTAATATTTAAAATTTAGATATTTGAAAATTATACGTAAATTATTATAAGTTATAATCCTTTCATATTAACATAATGATAAAATACATCTTAAAATATTAATCAAAATTCATGTAGCTTAGCTAAAAAAAAATGAAACGTTATATCTTTACTCCAAAGATATTTTGGGCTACGAAATTGGAAAGACAGCTAAATTGGAATATTGCTTAGTGCAACAGCAGTACTATATAGAAATTCCATTGACCAAGTCTGATCAATTATAAGGATATATGTAATAAAATGTTTTATAAAATGCATGAGAATCTCAATGTGTAAGTACATGACCTAAAATAGTAATCCATATAATAAGGATTAGTAATGTATATTAGGGGTGTGCATTGGTTGGTTCGGTTCGGTTTTATGTATTATTGATTCGGTTTATCGGTTTTCGGTTTTTAAATACGCTAAACCAATAACGAACCTGTAAGATATTTTTTTATCAGTTTTTGATTTATCGGTTTTGTTCCTTAATGGTTCGGTTTTCGGATTAACCAATAAGAAAATGCTTATAAAATAAATATATGACTTCTCTAATAAATTTGACACGACAAGATAATAATGTAACTTTACGAAAGCTCATAAAATAGAAATAATAATAACAAACATGACAAGAACTATACATGTGTAACACAAAGAGAAATTAAGAGGAATATGGTTCTTACTTTAGGTTTTAACGATTTGTATAATATAAAGTTGTGAACTGAAAGTCACAGCGAAGTATGAATTGATTGCTAAATGACAAATACATAACTATTAAGATATTGAGATTAATATTTACTATTATATATGTATATGTAAAAGTAGTAAATTACTATAGTTTTAACTCTTAATTGGTTATCGGTTTACCCAATAACCCACTATTGAAAACCAATATCGAACCGATAACTCGATAATTTTTTTTATAAAACCATTAAGAAATTGTTAACCCAATAGCAATAAACCAATAACACTTTTTTCGGTTCGGTTTATCGGTCAATTCGGTTTCTGCACACCCCTAATGTATATTAATAAATTAAGAAGTGCACTTGGTTAGAATTAATAATGATTATTCCATGCATTATTAGGAGTATTAAGGTAAAATACCGCTCAGATTATGAAGCTATATATATTTCTTAAGAAAATGAGTCATTTTTTTAAAAGAAAAATATAAGATTAATTAATAATAATGTTATCAAAATTGGATAATATTTGATTACTAAAGAATATCAATCATTATATTTAGATAAAGTTCAAAATTTATTGTGAAAAAGTGAACGTGAATAGACAAATAAAAAAGTTGAACAATCAAAGTGCTTGGCTCAAACAACAAAAAATTCCTCTTAAAATAAAGTGAACTATATATAGGAATGACCACCATACAAAATGATCTATCTTGAATTTTTGGCATTGCTTAATAAAAGTTTTGATAAAACAACCTTTGCTTTAGAAAATTTGCTAGACAAAATTTTCGTTGTCAATCAAACATAAATTGTGGGCATAAATTAATTTTCCCTATATAATATAATTTTGGAATATTTCAATAAATAAAAAATTATGCTTGTTTAATTGATCACAAGATCTTACTTATAGTCAGAATTGGATGTGTTACTCAATTGATCACAAATCATGATATATGAGTAAGATTTGATAATATTCATTTTACATATTGAATTAAATTAGCCACAAGTTATAATGTACCGATAAAAAATGTTTGAAATATACAATTTTTTACAACTTTGTCCTCGTCATTCTAACAATTCACAAAATAATATTTTGCACTTTTTAAATTTAAAATGTGAGTTGCTAAATTAGTGTAAGAAAAGAATAATTGGCTTTGATCATGATTAATTTACAAATAAAGTTACTTAATACGATTGAAACGTCATACATAATAGACAAGAAATTGCACTATCTTTAACCTCTATAAGTTAATCCCAAATTTCGACCTTATAAACAAAATCAACTTATGTGTATTGTGCACATTACCATTAGAGCTTATGTCTGATAAACAAAAAAAATTTTGTTAAACGATATTTTTTCCCCAAGATTTTAGCAAGCAAGGACGAAAATACAAAATCACCCCTTATGGTATTTTTTTTTTTGCAATATCCCTTTTAAAATGATGTTATATTATCTACTTTAGATCAAGCCCTCTCAACTTTATTTTTATGGCTATCAATACAACATTCTATTTACACATGTCCTATAATCTCTCCTTCAAACTAAGTTTTCACATAACTTATCATTCATTACTCATGAGCTAAAATAGTCCAAAAGTACTTGTAACATAATAAGATATGGTTTACTTTTAATCAAACTGGCACAATTTTCTTTATAAGTTATCACACTAATAACAATATTCAACATATTACTTAACTTTTATTTTGAGATGTCGATATATCAATATAGTAGGAGTAATGCTTTATTCACACACATTTTTTAACAAAGAAAAGGTGGCGTTCAAGTGGCCGACCATGTGATATAAGTTTATACTCGTAAAATAACATACCAAGCAAGTCCCTTTATAGGACTTAAATACACTTACAATTTTACAATATGAGTGAAATACAATATCTCTAAATTCTCATCAAATTTAGAGGTACTTTCAATACTTCTTTCGGCTTTTTGTGAAGAGTTTCATGCTCCTACAAGAGTTTGAGATCACTTGTATATTTAAGTTTAATTAATTAATTTTAAAGATTGTCAATGATTCAGAGAAAAACTAATAATTTACTAAAAATTTATAGATGTTTTCAATACTTCTCTCCAAGAAAAACGAATGAACAAAAATTCTTTTTATAGTTCAGTTGTGTTCACTTGACTTAGACTTTCACAACGAAAGTGTCAAATTTGAAATACTCGTACTTATCTAATACGATTTACTCTTTTACATCATTTATTTATTATTATAGTAATATAAACAAAAGTTCATTTTCTGTGTATGTATTCCAACAAGGATGACGACTTCGACTCAATTTTCTTTGTCATGTAAAAGAAATAGTAAGAAGAAAAAATGGTTAATGTAAACGGCAAAATTGGGCATAGTTAATTTAATGATGACTCGGCCGTTGACTTGTCTTTGAGATTGGTGATTGCCATTGCCACGATCACAAAACTTCAAATATCAGCTAAAGGAAACCACACTGTAAAATCCCAGCAATTTACAGTTGAAAATTTGGCGCATATATCTTATAATAATGGAATCAATAACAATATTAGTAGCTTTACTCTAAATTCCACCGTTTTGTCAAAAGTTACAACTTTGCTCTTCTCTTCATAAAAATCAAGATTTCTCCTTTTGAATGATGATAACTATCAATTTAGTAGTATTGAGCTGAGAATAAGAAGAAAACGTAAAAATTGATGGGGAATTGTTTTGGATCGGAGATTCTTGACCCTAATCCTAGTACTAAAAGCAACTCATCAACTAGACCTTCCACCCCAGGTACATACTCACGTTTTTCTTGTTTTCTTTATATGGTAAAGTAGTCAAAAATCCATTCTTTGTTCAAATTCCAAAATGGGTTTTCCCTTTTGCTATTTATGGGGTTGATTTTCTGCATGTCATCTTGTTGAGTTTTTACAAAAGGACCCAAATGGCTTCTGTTTCTTTTTCTTAGCAATCTTAACTTTTTGTTAGGACTAGTTGACCATGATTTAAAGATGCAATTTGTAGGTTCTTTATGATTTTTGTGAAAGCCCCTTTTAGATTTCATAGCTTTTAGCTTGATTGGGAGTAAAAAGACTAGATTTTTGGGATTTATTAAATGAGTTTTTTTTGTGCAGATACATCAAAGAACTACAGTAGTGGTGTTGGATTTTCGACTGGCAGTAGTACTGGGCGTAGCCGTTTTTCAGTGGCTGCAAGTGAGGATTCATGTTTGAATGGAGAAATATTGCCTACTCCAAATTTGAAGACATACAGTTTTTCTGATCTGAAGGCTGCCACAAGAAATTTCAAGTCTGACACGGTTTTGGGGGTAGGAGGTTTTGGGACCGTATTTAAAGGATGGGTTGATGAGAAGACGCTTACTCCAACTAAAGTTGGAACTGGGATGGTTGTTGCTATCAAGAAGTTGAATTCAGAGAGCGTGCAGGGATTTGAAGAGTGGCAGGTATGACAATTTTTTATACAATTGTAAGCATTTATTCTTTGCACAATGTTGGACCATCCTTTGTGGAAGAAGCCAATAGTTTGACCTTTTTTGTTGGAGAAAGATCTTTCATGACACATCTTAGGAAAATGCCCATGAATGGAAAGAACATATGCTACCTTGTTGCTGATCATTCGGGGACAATTATGTGGCGTTGGCTGTTAAATATGCTGAATAATTTGGGTATCCAGTTTTTGGTTAACTATTATGTATGAAACATTTGCAGTTTATGTTCTTTAGTCAAGTAAAATCTGTTGGTAGACAGGCTAGTCAATGGTTAGACAGTGTCTCTAACAAACTAGGATTGCCTCTTACATGGATGAACTCTTTGCTGAAGTTGAACGAATAAACTACTAAAGTGGAAAAATGTGTGTATTGAGACATCTTTATAAGTAATTCAATCTATAGTTAGTTATTGAGAGATTTTAGTTCCGTAATTTGCATGTTTTCAAGCTGGAAACAGACATTGATCTTGCTAGTTCACATTGTGTACTGATTATACATAATTACTTGCTGAATGTAAAGTCCTCTGTTGGTTTGATTTGAGTCCATATTTCTCCATTTACATCCCAACGATACAGATAAAAAGTATGAGCTAAACTTTTGTAGTTTGCATAGCTATACACAGATTGTGTGAAATAATTTCTCATCTTGTTAGTT
Source organism: Solanum acaule (assembly GCA_036250505.1). NCBI lineage: Eukaryota > Viridiplantae > Streptophyta > Magnoliopsida > Solanales > Solanaceae > Solanum > Solanum acaule. Next base: position 1,242 of record JAJOOR010031669.1, on the reverse strand, counting down.
TTGAGTTAACAATATCATATAATGCGTCAAACTTCCTATCTTACTCCTAATCACACACTTTGAGCAATGAGTACTCATCTGCGTCCTGTTATAATACTACTTTCGTTTTTGTTGTTGAAATAATTTCTAGTAACTTCAAGTTAACTTGTTGCTGAACAGATTTTCTGCAACTGTATAGTGGCCCAATAATTAATTGATGTCTTCAGGTAATTGTAGTGTGCAGAGACATGAATAGTATAAGAGCTATCTGCCGATTTATATTAAAGGCCTCTCCAAAATTGTGGTGTCAGCCTTAGCAAATTTCATATCAGATAGGTAGTTTGTTGAGTGGATGAGGAAGAATACAGCCTCTGAACATCCAAAATCCAGCCAACTCAGGAATAAAATGAACTGTTTTACAAAATTGACCCATATTTGAGATATGATTCGAAAAAAGATCTAGGGTTTCCATATGTATTATTGTTGCGATCTATACTACGCAAGTGTACGTGGTTGACAAGTATTACTCCTATGAGGACTTATAACTAACTTCAGACTAAATTAAGCTGTTTCTAACATCAATTGTGTCAGCTGTCACTGCCATTCCTGAAGTTGGGATGGGTGTACCTTTCTCTTTTAGAGAGAGTCGTACTGTTTAGTTATTTAGGTTTCTTATTTCCTTATTTAGCTATCAGGAGCGTGTACTTGAACTTTTCAATATTCTTGTTTTGTTTGTCAACTAACTTCTGTATTGCTAGTTCACTTTTAAACTTTATATTATTTGTCATATATAGACTATAGTTAGATGCTTTAGCTAACACTCCTAATTGTTCAATTAACTGCAGGCAGAAGTGAACTTCTTAGGAAGGCTTTCACACCCAAACCTTGTTAAATTGCTGGGATATTGTTGGGAAGACAAGGAACTGTTACTTGTATATGAATTCATGCCAAAGGGAAGCTTGGAGAACCATCTTTTCAGAAGTAAGATGTTCTGCACTAGAGTTTCAACCGAAACAAGGTTAATAATGATATGATGCACTGATCTCTGTTATGTTGCTCTGCAGGGAGCACAGCTATTGAACCACTTTCTTGGGAGTTGCGGCTCAAAATCGCCATAGGAGCGGCACGAGGTTTAGCTTTTCTACATTCTTCAGAAAAGCAGATCATTTACAGAGATTTCAAGGCCTCCAATATTCTACTAGATGGGGTATGATCTTTTGACTTGTGATTCATTTGGTAGGCCAGTATTCTAAAATATTATAA